>JAPYMA010000399.1:0-41118 GCA_035041965.1 Anisakis pegreffii
TCAACATCGCGGCGCTAACATCTGGCGTGGAAGCTGCAAAGTATTCCTTGAGAGCGGTAATTATGCACATTGGTGGCGTGGAAGCAGGACACTACACCGTCGTTGTACGTTCGCGAGAGGTACTAATAGAAACTTTCTTGGCTTTGATGAAATGAAACGATATTGTTCATCGAACGTGACTGAAAAGTAATTCCAAAACTTATTGCAGGGTTATGTGCACTACGACGATGCGGACGTGAGGAACATATCAAGAGCTGAAGCCCAGGAGTTAATTGACACGAACGGTTATGTCGCATTCTACGAGCGACGACGGCAACGAAACAGTCGCAATGAAGAACTTGAAGGCAATTCGACAGGCACAGTTCAGCCATCTGTGCAGTCTAAATTGGTATGATCATGATCATTATATTGTCTTGAATTACAATTCATTGCAGTTTTATTTCGGGGTGCATTCCAAGTTCGTGCACTTAAAAATGTTGCTTTCGAAATCCCACATAAATCAAAAAATATATGAATTCCGTTGAAAGTATTTGTGAGAAATTAGTATGAGTGCTTTCTATATGTACTGCCTTTAGGAAGGGTCACCATTGTGTGTGTCACCAACCATAGTCACGACCAGAACAGCAAAATGAATTGAAGGATGAATCGAAAAAGAGAAGTCAAACTTTTATCATATGCATAAAACTTATATTTAAATCACAAATGTAGCACAAAATGGAATTGATGAGGACAAATAGTAAAATTCAGCAGATTTCGGAATTGATGACAACGAATGATAATGAGAAAAAAGAATTTTCTACGCCTATCATGCATTGCGATTTTTTTGAATGCTGTTCATTGTATGATTATGAGTGTTTTTATTCCGATGTTGTATTGTTTTTATTTAACAAACACTGAGTATGTAAATATGTTATGTATATAAATAGTGTAAATAGTACTAAATGAAGTGTATGAAAATATTGTATTTTATATTGTATAGAAAAATATAAAAACACTTTTCATTGTATGCTTATGATTGTTTCTATTTCAGCGCGGTATGCTAATGTTTCATTGAATATGTAAATATGTTATGTATTTAAATAGTGTAAATTGTACTCAATAAAATTATAATAAATGACTACGTGTAGACATAATGCACATACATATGAAAGTTATATGGTTGAATTTACCATAAACGCAACTGACAATCAGGCATAAAGCTGATGAAAAACACAGTAATGAGTAACTGAAAATAGTTGACATGTGAAGACAACAAATGAGACTCATATGCGGCCGTATCTGGCAGACATGAGTTCTCGTGTAGAGGACCTTCTTCGTTCGAAACCCGATCCGGCGAACATGAATACTACCACATTGGAGGAGATAAATCAAGTTCGGGAAACAACGAAAAGTGACCAAATTAATACCAAGAGCACTGAATCGCTCATCCGGGTATCGCTTGCCCGGGTATCGCTAGTCGAATTGCTTGCTTGGGTATCGCTTACCCGGATATAACTCGTTGAATCGCATGCCCGGGTATCTCTTGCTAAATCGCTTCGGGTATCGCTTATTGAAATGAGTAATAAAGATCACAGAGCCATCCATCCATCCACCTGTATCTAACCATCTATGAAATTATTATCACTACTATCATTATGGATCTGGATGATTGATTAAAATCCAATTCATAATAATAACGGTTATCTCGAGTGAAGAATCAAAATGAATTCAGATCACGATAAAGATATAATGGAGATGACCTTCGTGAAACAATTTGATTTATCGCTTCATTCGATTTAATTCAATCTTCGTTATTATTTCACTTATCGTTAATTCAAATCAAAAATTCTCAATTGCAATCACCGTTATATTGTCTATGTGAATTATACTGAATGAACTGCAAATCGGTTTCACGATTTTTTCAGAACACATTCGAAAAACTGCGCATTTATATAACTTTTTACTTTGTCGTGAACTTTTTGTCATGAAGATAACTTTGTCATAACTTTACTACATATAACTTTTTGTCATGAAGTATATGAGTACATGAAGTTGATCAGGGAGGGAACTGACTGCATTATTGATGCTGTTGATAGTGACAATAATATGATGAAGTGTGACATGAGGTAATAATAACAATGATAATGAGGCGGTGATGATATAGCAACAATGATAATAATGGTTATAAGAAACAAGACGGATAATAATATCATTCATATCAACTTGATAAGAAATGCATTCAATGAATAATTATCTTTTTGAGATGGTATTTCGGGAATCTGCGACGTATCGAAGCCGAGAAATTGCTGATGCTGAATGCAAACGAGCATGGCGCCTTCTTAGTTCGAGATTCGGAAAGTAAACAAAACGATTTCTCACTATCAGGTGCGATACTTTCAATTGAGAAGGTTTTTTGAAACATTCTCGATTCTGTAATCGTTTTATATTATTGAAAAGCTGTTCGAATTTTATTTTGAGCAATTACTCCGCAAAATTTTCGAAATCTTAAATGTGCAGTTTGAGATTTGCCACAATTGTTAGTGTATGATGGTGTGTGTTTATAGTGCGTGATGGTGACACGGTAAAACATTACCGAATACGACAGCTGGATCAGGGCGGGTTTTATATTGCGAGGAGAAAGCCTTTTATGACGTTATCCGAACTGATTACGCACTACGGACACGAGTCTGACGGCTTGTGTGTAACGTTGAAGAAGCCTTGTCAACGCGTTGAAACACCTCAGACCCGAACGTTCACCTATGATGATCAATGGGAAATTGATCGACGCTCAGTTCGACTGATTCGGCAAATTGGTGCCGGACAATTCGGCGAGGTCTCCGAACTTTCACAATATTTCAGCTTTTCCTTCCCCTTTTCCGAGAAAACTTTGCTAAGTTCCAACAAATTTTACAGTGTCCTTTTGCTGAAACGGAATTTTCAATTCAATTTCTTTGGACAATCGATTATAGCAATTTTTTTCGAGAGTACAACCGAATGTTTTGAGTGAAGTTGTGAGCTTCAGCCAGTTTATGAAAAGTTTTCATTGTCTATAATTTACCAACTAAAATTTGAACCTAACTCAAGCTGGAACATAACAATATATAATAATAATCAGGTTTGGGAAGGCCGTTGGAACCACACCACACCAGTCGCCGTGAAAAAATTGAAAAGTGGTGCGGCAGATCCAAATGATTTTTTGGCGGAAGCACAGATAATGAAGAAATTGAGGCATCCGAAATTGTTGCAATTATACGCGGTTTGCACGAAGGATGAGCCGATTTTGATTGTTACCGAACTCATGCATGAAAGTCTATTGCATTTCCTACAGGTCAGCACATAACTTTTTGCTGAAAAAAAACAGAGTCTTCATGAAACACTTCCACACTCTTCGAAATATTATCCTTGCAAAACTGAAAAAAAAACGAATCAAATGATCAGTTGATAATAAATGCCATTCAACAGCATCAAGCGCAGTAATAGCTCACTGAAAGCGCTACATATTTCTTAAATTTTCGCAATATGTGCTCAAAATTTTAAATTTTCAAATTTTTCAAGTGAGAATTTCTCTTTCAAGATAACCACCAAAATTTTGTTGCAACGTTTGCAATAATCAGCTGAAAATAGCGAATTGAAGGGTCGTGGTCGTGGCTGTTTGATGCCACAACTCGTCGACATCGCCACTCAGATTGCTTCTGGAATGAAGTATTTGGAAGATAAAAATTTCATACATCGTGATCTGGCGGCCAGAAATATTCTCATGTCGCATTCGTTGTCAGTTAAGATCGCCGATTTCGGTCTGGCACGTTTGATGCGAGAACATGAATACGAGGCGCGTGTGGGTGCACGTTTCCCTATCAAAGTAACTTTTTACTATTGTACTATTACTGTTATTCATATTATTTTGTTATTATTTTTTATTACTTATTATTTCCATAATTGTCCGTTACAATTGCTATTGTCATCTATTATTATTGTTCTTATTATTAATATTTGTTATCGTTCTGTGTTATTCCTATCGTTATTTCTATTACTCACTGTTATTGTGATGTTTTATTCATTTTTTTTTCAGTGGACAGCGCCCGAGGCGGCCAATTATAACCGTTTCACTATCAAGTCCGACGTCTGGAGCTATGGAATACTCCTCATAGAGCTGGTCACATACGGGCGATTACCGTATCCAGGTATAATTTAATGACCACTGACTGCATCTTTATCTTTCTGCGTGTGAGCTGCTCACACGCGGCTAGCGATTACCGTATCTTTATCTTTTAGCAGTCAATAAAAACTAATGATGAACTGACTTCTAGGTATGACCAATGCGGAGGTTTTGCAACAAGTGGAGAATGGCTACCGTATGCCGTGCCCACCGGGCTGTCCGGCTGCGTTGTACGATATAATGTTGCAGTGTTGGCAGAAAGAACCCGAGAAGAGACCCACATTCGACACGCTTCAGTGGAAACTGGAGGATTTATTCGCGTCCGATCCGAGTGAATACAAAGAAGCCATTATCGCGTTTTGAACGATAGAGAACGTTGTGTATGATAAAATTGACGTGCTTTTGAGATGTTCACCATTATAATATATGATATGTATGTGATGTGTTTGTGTGTAATTGTGTGTTACAGATTTGTGCAAAATGTTTTTGTGCATTCAGCAAAGTAAAAATATTTACTTTAGTTCGTGCTCAAATAGAACACAAAATTAATTCACAAAGGTACCATATGGAAGCAAAGGTACTACCATGATTGCATGCATTTATTCCTCTATCCCATTTATTCCTGCATTGATGGCTTATCGACGACAAGCAAAATTCCTCTGAAGTTCACCGAGGTTCATTAGATCGTATCTCTCTGGTTTCCTGTTTTTTCATTTTTCCGATCCAAACGTGAAATCGAAATCGTCTCCGAAAACAGTGTTACAAATGAGATTATTAACGGTCATTTCATCTTGTGGCGAAATGACCGTTACTTTCAACAACAAGTCGTCAATAGTTCGCATGGCACTTTGAAAATCCACGAATAAAACAGGTGATGTGGAGATCTGATTAATTTTGTTGAAAAAAAGGAGCTTCTTCGGGATTCTGCATGATTCCTGCCGATTAATTTCTTATCATCGAACTAACAAAGCACCGGAAAACTGACTGACATCTCAACGGAAGCACACAACATTCCCGTCGACATTCATCAACATTCAAAGTTTCTCCACACCAACAACCAACATTTCTTCAACCTCATCTGATTTCAAATGGAACGGAAATCCGGTCACTCTCATCTGTGATTGATCAGAAAAATACTTCTTTTACAGGATATTCACGGCAAATCATCGCTGTCAAAATTATAATTTGCCTTCAGTACGGCAGATCGATATTCAACACAATATTCTTCACGGCACTAATTTACAGTTTTTAATTATTTCAAACATATCAAACGCAAATTAAATTGTGTTCCATCTACTTACGACGAATCTATCAGAAAATATCACAACATTATTATTCTGCTCAATACATACGAACACCAAACGCATTCTAGTGATTATTCTGTGCAGTGCATGTAAATACGCTCCGCAATGTGATGATTGCATCATGCATCATGACCATTTGTTTATATTACATCTATCAGTATCGATATTGTTACAGTCAGCATACAGCGCAGATTATTCATGTATTATAAGCATACCATTTGATTATTCACGCTTTTTTTGTGATTCTTCTCGACGAGCCCGGAATTTCAATTTGCATTCCGAAATTTCGATTTAGAATTTGAAGATAAACTTGATTGTCAGTCAGTCCATTGCGTGAAAGTTTCAGGAAAATTTCAAAAAGTTTTAAAAGTTCTACAGAATCGAAATTTCAGATCTTCTTCTCTGTTCATAATTTATTTATCTGGCAAGAAGAGACTGCTATTTGATCTGCTGAACACTTTATTCAATGAACAACATCACAACAACGTGTATATTTGGAGTGGTTTTATTGGCAAAATTCTAAAATTGCCTGTATTTTCTGCGTAGTGAAAAAACTTGGAATTTGAATTATTCGTTTTTGCCGAAAAAATCCTGCAAGAAACATTCCATTTCTACAAAAAAAAACTCCATAAAAAATTCCAATTATGGCTTCATTCTGCGCTGATAATCGTGATATTGCGTGTTTTTTGGTTACGAAACATTCGTGGAAAGGGAAGTGAGTCATCATACATCTATACATTTATTTCATTTTTCCGCAATTTTCATTCTTGAATCATAAAATCACTTTCACTTCATTGAAAATCCGCAAAATATCACTCTGTTGGACAATCGAAATATATCCACATCCACACGTTAATAAGACAAACCTCAGAAGCAGGCTCCGTCCAGTATTCTTGATCAAATCTGAATGAAATTCCTAAACATGTTAAGAATATGAGCAATGCAGACCCTTATTCATTTCAGGTACAAACGTATTTTTTCGATTGGTTCCCTAGCGATAAGCACGTATAATCCATCAACACTCGAAATCACTAATCAAGTTGGAATTTCTCTTTTGAACATTCTTTTTCTATTCTATTAGAAGTATTTACAGATTTGTGATATTACTTAAAATTTATTCGCATAGCAATGCATGTAACCAGCTCTGTACAAATACCATATACTGCCCCAACTATTGTTGGGGAGGGGAAAGGGGATAAAAAACGATAAGAAATGGAAAATATAAAGAAACACAAAAACAGAATGAACGCAATTCATTCATATACATCTATCAAACTGCTCTTGATAATTGTTCATCAGCAATTTATAACGAATACAAATCCGATTCCGTCGGGTGGAAGAAATGCAGAACGGAGTCTGCATTTGAACAATTGACACGATTTAGAGGGGGCAGTGTTTTGGGAGAATAGATTCCATACTCAAACAAAGCAAGCGAAAAAAGAATTACTTGGATTGGCCAGGTTATCAAACGTTTATAACGTTGCTGGCCACAATGCTTGCAACGTTTCCGTGCACATTGTTTTAGCCTCAATTTAAGCCACCCCGCTGGCTAGGCGAGCAGGCCAACCGAACACAACCGAGTAATTAATTAGTTGAAAACCGTGAATACTTTGCATAATTAATCGTAGCCAAATATCAATCCAGTCAATAATCACAACTCTAATAAAATGAATATTTCGCCGATCGCTCACAGCAATTGACAAAACAACCACTCGATGTCCAAGTAA
This sequence comes from Anisakis pegreffii, assembly GCA_035041965.1. NCBI lineage: Eukaryota > Metazoa > Nematoda > Chromadorea > Rhabditida > Anisakidae > Anisakis > Anisakis pegreffii. The sequence continues at coordinate 7,167 of JAPYMA010000399.1, forward strand.
CAATAATAACAATAAAAGGGTTATTACTCATTTTTGCGGAAAAATTTGCAATAGCCCAACTCGACTCCATTCCGTCTCTTCGTTTTCTACAGGACGAAAACATAATTTCAGTGGCTTTACGAGGAATTTGTGACGATTCGGCCAGCGCCTCGCTCTGGTCCAGGGCCTGATGAGTTCGTGATACAGACGCGAACGAAACGCAAAAGTGACACTATGAGATTCTCATCCGAGCACACCCAACAAATCATTTCTGATACATTGGCGTTCCAGACGAAATTCGCTGATGCACAGCCGTGTTGCACGGTCGGTCACTCTTATTTTGTTATTTACTTGTTTACATGGTTGTTTACTTGTTTACATGGTTGTTTACTTACTTGTTTACATTGTTGTTTACTTGTTTACATTGTTGTTTACTTGTTTACGTTGTTGTTTACTTCGTTGTTTACCTGTTGTTTTTGTGATGTGTTCGTTTGTTGACGAAGTTGTTTGCTTCAGAAATTTATTGGATATAAGCATGACTGGTCAGACCGTCGAGTGCCCGTGATACTGCAGGTTCGGGCGTGCTGTCTAGAACAGGTCGACAATAGACAAACTGTAATCGCCACCTATAAATACAAAAATATCAAACACTTCATCAAGGTTATTGTTTTTATTTGTCATTATCATTATTTTTTAAGTTATTATTTTATTACTATTATTATATTTTTGTTATTGTTATTACTACTATAATTATTTGTGATTTATTATTGTCCATCCGGGATTTTCATTTCACTCTTCAGATGAACGATTATCCGGGTGGTTTCGTTGTCGAAGTTGACGATCAGCGAAGGAGGGTTAGCGCCTATTTTACGTTTTCTTTTTCACTGTTTTCTTTTATTGTTTATTTTCGCTGAGAAATTGAATTTTAGAAAGAATGAATTTGCATTGTGAGAATGAATGAATGTTTCGTTGGGTTATTTCTACAAATATTTCTGGTGAAATTCAAATAGTGAAACTGAATGGAAAAAGAAATTTCCATTTCGATTTCAGCATTTGTTTGCGAGTGAGAAATGTGATGAGCTGATCGCTTTGGTGCGTCGTACGGCTGGTGAGAATATTGGGGTGGTGATTCCATTGGCAAAGGAGACGTTGAGTTTGGATGAGTTCATGCAGACACGACTCGGAATGTGCAGGTCTGATGCTGTTCTCATTGGAACATTAGGGGATTTTAGGAAATGTTGAAAAAGAATTTGAGAAAAAGATTTTTCTCTTCGGTTTTTCTCATTCATTAACTTTGATAGGAATTTTGTGTTTTCAGTAGAGATGAGCAAATCACATCGTATGTGGAATTTAAAGTGCAAAAATTCACGGAACGTCAAGAGTATCCGGTGAGGAGGTTGTTGTGTTTGAGTGAGAGTTGCTTGGTGGAACGAGATCCGGCCAGTTATGCGGTGGTGTGTGCGAGACAACTCAAATCGGTTGGTTTCATTTCGTGAGTGGACATTTTTTAAATGATTTTACTGTAGCTGGAAATTTCTAGATGAAAAATTCAAGTGTTTGGAATATTTGTGATGAGGAAATATTTGCAGATAGTTTGTTTGCATCGTGACGAGAAGGATCCACAGAAGTTTGTGGTGGAATACGATACGGGCGCATCGAGATGCTATGCAGCACCTGAGAGGTTTATTTATTTATTTATTTATTTGTTTATTTGTTTATTTATTTGCTTGATTGTTCGTTTAAAAGGAGTGGGAGAAAGTTTTGAAAATTCTTTCATTCGGTTTCTTTTTGAGACTTCGGAAGTTAAAGGTGAAAAGTGAGATGGTGCTGAGTGCACGGAAAAAGCGAGAACGGAAGGCAGAAGGAGAAGCAGAAGCATCGATTAAACATGAGTTGAGATGATTGTTTATAGAGTTGGTGATTTTGCAGAGATATGATATTGGCCTCTCTAGTGGATGGTACCCGAGCTTCAGGCAATCATGAGGTGTTCGTTGTGGGGCATAAATTGGATCGAGCCTTTCGAATATTACCGTATGGCTTTCTGCTGGATGAGGACAGTGAGGCCCAGTGCATGAAACATGTCATCGCGCCACCTCGTTTGTTATTATTGTTATTGTTATTATTACTATTATTTTTATTATTATTATTAATTGATCTTTTGATGATTTATTCGAGGGTTTTGATTCGGCATCGAATAAAATTGAATTGTTGCAGCCGGTCTGAAACGATACGATCTCATCAGACGTTTCAATGCGAACATCCCTTATAATGGACTAACCTATTCAGTGGCTCAAGAGGTTAGACGAGCGATTCTCGATTTTTTGAAAATATTACTGAAACGTTGAAAAATATAGTTCCTTAGAAAGAGATGAAAATGGCGTTTTTGAAGAAAAACAAAGAGTTTGTTCATTTCCTTCTGAAAGAGTTTCGATTTTCATTGTATCTTTAAAAAACTTGTTTTATTGAATGTTATGAAAATTATTTTGGAGGGTTTTTTTACGGAGAATAAAGGAAAACTGATCGTTGGCTGCTTGGAATCGGTTCTGAACGAAACGTATCCGCCGGAAGGTGACCTGTTCTCAACGGCAAAGTGTGAAGCACAATTGCAGTGTTTGCATCGATTATTTGCCTCAAAGAGTGGTTTTCAAGCATTCACTGCAGTTCCAGGGTTCGAAAATTTTTTTTGAAATCATTTTCCAGTTCGGTTTTTTCCTTTCCACATAAAAAGAAAGATTTTTTTTCGTATTGTCAGTATTAATGACAATATTTTTATGGAGAAAATAGGTGTTGATTGTGAGAAAAATTACAGGATTCGTGAGAAATTGGGTAATTTAGTGGTGTCGATGTTGAATCGGTGCAGTGAGACCATCGATCACGCATGCGTGGAGATGTTGTGTTCGCTAATGCAACCGATGCACGCGAATTATGAGCTGAGACTGGAGCAGTTGAATAAGCAATCGTTGTTGTGCACGAAGCAGTTCGTAGAGCATTTGCTGGATCTGATTGTGAAGCATGTGGTGAGTTATTTATTAGTACTTATTTGTTATTACTTTTGAGTTTGATTACGTTTGATTGTTATTTATTTATTATTATTACTTGATTATCATTACTTATTATTACTTTTGAATTTTGATTGTTATTCGTTTATTATTATTATTATTATTACTTGATTATTATTACTTACTATTATTTTTGAATTGGTCAATTTTGATTGTTGTTTCTTTATTATTATTACTGGATTATCATTACATATTATTACTTTTGAATTTGGTTACGTTTGATTGTTGTTTGTTTATTATTATAATTACTTGAGTATGATGATGTGATGTTGAAGGAGCGAGGCACGGGTGCATTGGTCATAGCGAGTATGCTGGACTTTTTGACGTATGCAGTGTGCGCGCCTTATAGTGAGACGACCTCGGGCGATATTTTCGACACAATTCTGGAGCAGGTCGCGGCGAGGGGCCGAAGCTTTTATCAGCTGTTCCAGTCGCCTTCGATGACAATCGTGAAAGGTTCGTGGGTTTGGATGATCTTTTGGGAATGTTTGATAAAATTTATTGCTTAGTTTATTTGGATTTGCTTATTGTTGGTTTTGGATTATCTGAAGCCAGTGAATGTTAGTGAAAAAGATTTTTTGGTTGACGAGAAATGACCTGGAAATGGCAATTGGGGTGTTGTGATAACAGAACTGACTTATTTTTTGAATGATAATAAAGATTTGTGAATTTTTTTGATGATAACTTCATGATAGTAATACTCGAGCCAGCGAATTTAGTGAAAAAGATTTGTGAACTTATTTTATGATAAATGACAAGAAGTTGAATTTATTTGGATTCTCTCGAGCCAAGTGTGAATAAACCCATCTCAAAGACTTATTTTCATGATAGTATTTTATTGTGAAAATGATAGGTGCGGGTATGGTGATGCGTGCGATAATAGAAGAGTCGACAGTGGAAATATCGAAGCAAATGCAAACGTTGTCGTTAACGGAGGGTGCGTTCTTGAGGCATTTGTATATGGCGTTGTTATCGGTGGGTCGTGATTTGAGGGTGTTGACGAATAGACAACTGAGTGGACATTTGATTACTTTGTGGATTGCGGATAACCAGGCTGCACTCGACTTGCTGGCGAGATGTTTGGTGAGAATTTTTTTTTTGTTTATTTGTTTATTTTTTGTTTGTTTGTTTACTTTTTTTGTTTATTTGTTTACTTTTTTGTTTGTTTGTTTACTTTTTTTGGTTATATGTTTACTTTTTGTCTATTTGTTTACTTTTTTTGTTTAATTTGTTTGGTTTTTTGTTTATTTGTTTACTTTTTTGTTTACTCGCTCGCATTTTCTGTCTATTCTGCCTATTGGCTTGAATTTTTTGTTTAGTTTCCGTTCGTTTGTTTATTTGTTCCATTTAAATGAAATTCGATTGCAGCCACGAGGTTTATTGGACTATTTGGATTCTGCGGAGCAACCGAATATTAATGAAAAGGATTTTTTGTTAACGAGAAATAACCTGGAAATGGCTCGCGCAGAGTCAAAGCAGAGCGCGTTTATGGTGAGTTTCGCGGAAAGATTTTCGATTTTTGAAAATGAATTTTTCTTTTCTCGCACTCGAAATTTTTTATTTTATATGGAGAGTAAAGAGTATTGGAGTATTCTTTGGATGGAGTGAAGAGTTCTTCAGTTTTATGCTTGTTGTTCACATGCGATTTTTGCGTTCTTAATAAAGCCACATTATTGTTTTGTGTTCTGTTGAAGGAGCAAGTTCAACACGTCCAAGTGACCTTAGAAGCGAAACTCGATCAACTATTGCAACACTGGAATTTGCAGCAGAAAGTAAATTTCTTGCAGAGAAAAGAGGTTGGCACGATTGGAGAATTTCGTGATTAATAGCTGGGATTTTGAAATTTGTTGAGTGATTGGAAGTTTTTGGGATTCTCATCGAAAATTTCGAAATGTTTACTCATTTAAGGATAAGACACAACGACCCGTGGTGTTGAGGAAACGTCGTCAACGTGTGAAAACGTCGGTGAATTGGAAAATGTTCAGTTATCAGTTTGCAAAAGATCACTGCAAGGTTTTTATTTGTTGGCATTGTTCAACTCTTTGAGAATATTTGAAATAATTTTGAGATGTTATGTAAATATTTATGATTGTAAATGAAAATTGCTCGAGCCAAGCGGGTTGGAGTATTCAGGCGGACCTGATTTGGAACGAAAAAACACGTGAGGAATTTCGGCGATCCATCGAAGACGAGTTGCGTTTGCTGGAACAAGAAAAGGAACTGTCCGTCACGAATGTACCGGTCTCATGGAACCACACCGAATTTCAGGTCGATTTTTAGCTGAAGGCATTTTAAATTTTTTGTGACAATTTTTAATTTCAGTCATTTTTCTTGCGGATTTTCCCAAAGCGATGAGTATGCATTTTTTGCGGTTTATTGCGACATTTAATAAGAAACGAGAGAAATTTTTGCAGACTCGATACGCGTCGTTGGCAGAAGAGGTGAAAATAGGCGATTATTATTTGAGGTTACTGCTGCAAGAGAGTGATTCAACCGCAACACCCATTCACAATCCGTACGTTCGTTTGATTGTTTCTGATCGAAATTTCAAATTGGTTTCAGATTGTTTTGAATTGTTTTCTTTCGATGACAGCAGTTCTATAAAATTTTGTGCTTTCACTTGATTTTTAAATCGTTTTTACATTCACTCTGAACGAACGATTTCTGATTTTTGGAAATGAGAAAATCTACGGAGGTGTACAGATGAGAATTTGGCGATAATTTCGAGAATTTGGCGGAAATTTTATGAGTTCGCCCCCCAAAAAATTAGAGATAATTTCAGTGGTGAATTTTTCAACAACGTCTATCACCGTTTTTTGCTGTCTGCGAAAAGCGAAATGCGATGTTTGTGTTTGAAAGCGATGGCGATAACGTACGGACGACATCACATCACCATCGGGGCATTCTCTGACTCGAAGTACATCGTGAATATGCTGGCGAAGTGCACGAATGCAGCCGAACGAGACCATTTGGTGGGTGGCGAGTTCCTGCGGAATTTTTCAGTTGCGGAAATAATTTCAATGGGACAAAAAAAGCTTTTGGGGTTTGCGGAAAGAAATTGCAAACAAGAAATCGCTCCAATCTGTTCACATGTCAATCGTGCTCAGTTGTTGTGGAGCATGCATGGAAATTGTGTGTGAATTACGAATTCTGATTATTGCGTTTTTGATGTGAAATTTTGAGGTTCAGATTTTTTTGGGTGTTTTTGTAACATTTTTTTGGGTAATATTTCAGGTGTTTTTATTGAGTAAGTTAGCGCAAAACAAAGAGAATGTTCGTGAGCTGATCTGCGCTGGGGCGTTGTCGATTCTGGTCGATTTGGCCGTATTGGCTCATTTGCATGTGAATCGTGCTAAACTTCATGGACAGGTATTGATATCGTTATTGTTATCAGTTCTTTGTGTTTTGTCATATGTCATTGGTAACGAATTAGATTAGATTGGTCTTCTTTTTTAAAGAGTTGTTATGTTTTTGGCTATCCATATTCAGTGAGAAATTATGAGGAAAAGAGTTTGATTTGAACAGTTTTGCACGAACTGTTATTGAGTTCAGGTTTGTTTTTTCATTTTACAGGGCAAATTTTGTGATTTTGATTGATTGTTTGGTGATTTTAGGTGCAGTCAAATTTGTTGGAAGCAGCCAAGGGACCGGAGAGCGATGCTGGAACACCGGAATGGTATTATACGGACAAAAATGGTCAACGACAGGGACCGATCTCGTTCGGAAAGGTGCGATTTGCTTCGCTTTACTTTTACGTTTACTTTACTTTTACAGAAAGAAATTGGAATCAGTTCGTCCTCGAAGGTGTCAAAGCTAAATGAACTGCGAAACATTGACATTGAGTTAGTTATGTTTCAAGTAGATGATGAACAAACATTTTTTGCAGATGAAAAAACTTTACGACGATAAAGTGATATTCGAGAGAACGCAGATTTGGGCGCAAGGAATCGAGCAATGGACTGCGCTCTCGGCGGTGCCACAGTTCCGATGGAGTGTGTGTTGTCAGGGCGGTGGTACGAACGCGTTGTATAATTTCACGGAGTTGTGCACGCTCATTTTGGATATTTTTATACAAATGTGCCTTTTCTTCCCGTCAAGGTTGTTGTTTTACTATTCATCTCAACAATTTCCACAAAGAAGCCGTTTCTTTAAAAATACACTGTGAGCACGTAACGTCGGAAATGGCAAATTGCTTCAGAGATGAGAACGAATGCGTTGTGAGACCGTTACCTCAGGTGAAGCGAAATCTCTCGGAGCCGTTGCTGCTCTATCAGATTGTTCAGTTGTTGCTCACCTACGATCCGGCCGTGGTGCAGCGAGTTGCCTCTTTATTACTACTTGTTATGCAGGTACGACGATGCGATTACACTTTTTTTCGTTTGTGCAGTGCAGTTTTTCTTTCGTTCTTCCTTTTGCAAAACATTTTCGGTATGTGATATGAAAAATTCATTGTGAATTTGTGATTTTGGTTTCAGGACAATCCATTTTTGAGTCGTTTATACTTGTCCGGTGTGTTCTTCTTTATTCTCATGTACAACGGGTCGAATGTACTGCCAATCGCACGTTTTCTGCACTACACACATATGAAACAAGCTTTTAGATCTGTTGTGGTGAGTGTTATTCTTTGATATTTTTATCAAGGTTGTGAGATTTTCCTTGTGAGACTTACACAACAATTAGTTTCAGGCCAAATCGGAATTTGTTTCGCGAAGTGTGTTGAGTCCATTGTTGCCCGAAGCAGCCATTTTCTATTTGGAGGAATATGGTGCTGAAAAGTACGCATCGGTGTTTTTGGGCGAATTCGACAATCCGGAAATCATTTGGAACACTGAAATGAGGTTTGTTCAGTTTAAGTTTTGAGAAAATAATTGAAAAAAGCTGGTTTTTCGGTTTTAAGTTATCATTTTTGATTAATTTGATGATAGTAACAGTGATATTCGTAATGAAGTGATAATAAAAATGATAATGATGTTCAGACGTCATCTGATAGAACGTATCGCATTGCACATCAGCGATTTCTCGAATCGTCTCCCGTCGAACGTGAAGGCTTTGTACCAATATTGCCCAATCCCAACAGTGGACTATCCGCAGCTGGATGATGAGCTCTTCTGTCATGTCTATTATCTGCGTCATCTCTGCAATAAACAACGTTTTCCGGATTGGCCGATCCGAGATCCAGTTCGATATTTACTGATATTGATCGATTGATTGATTGATTTTGGTCGTGGACAGATTTCAGCATAGATTTCGGCATGATTCTGAGGTTTCCATATCCATAGATATTTTGAGATGAAATTTTGCTAACAATAAGAGAAGTGGAAAAGTTTCTCGGAAAGTTTTTTAAAAATCTGGTATTTTTCGAACGAACACAAGGTTCAATTATTTTCAGGTGCCATTTTTACGTGCTTGCCTAGCAGCATGGCTGAACGAGATCGATCGCAAACCACCAGCGATGTCCGTGGAACAAGCTTGTCAAACACTTGGACTGCCGTTCGATGACGAAAGCATGTGAGCCATTTGAGAAATGACTGATTTCATTCTTATTTCATAATGGAAGTTGGAAATTTTTTGGGAGTTTTTCCTGATGAAAATTTCCTAAAATTTTTGAATCACCGAAGTGGATGATAATTAATTAATTAGAAGTAAAAAATGAGTTGGTGAAATTGGTGTTATTTTTTGTAGATGGTCAGATGCGTCAAAGATCCGTCGTGCCTACTTTAAACTGGCGCAGAAGTATCATCCGGACAAGAATGCGGATGGCAGGGAAATGTTCGAGCAAATCAACTATGCGTACGAAATGCTATCGTCGAATTCCGCCCGTAAATCGCTCTCACCTGACATACAACGTATCGTGTTGTGCATACAGGCGCAGTCGATTGTCTACTGCAGGCACTCTGAAGGTTTGTTTTGTGTTTCATATTTCTTTTCTTGTTTGATATTTGTTCAATTGTTTACGTGATGATATGTTGCAGAGCTGTCACCATACAAATACGCTGGATACACTCAATTGATTCGCACGATCGAGCTGGAATCGAAAGACGACGCGTTGTTTTCGAGTGGTGGAGGTGTGTTGCTGAGTGCTGCGATAGAGCTGTGTCATTTCACATTGCAGAGTTCGGCGTTGAATGCCGAGCAGTTGAGGCGAGACGCTGGTTTAGAGGTCAGGGCATTTGCCTGGGGTTTTTTGTTTTGTTTTGTTTATTCGTCGATCTGCGGTATTTGGGCGGAAATTCCCCCTCGCATAGAATCATTATTTAGGATATTCCCTCTGAAAAAGTTGTTGGAATTCGTCGAAATTTTCCATGTGAAGAATTTGATGGTATTTTATGAGAGATGACATTGTGTGCGATTTAAAATTTGGCGTTTTTTTAAGAATTGAGATTTAGAGAATTTGGAATCAATTGCTTTTTGGTATTGTCTTTGCAAAGCCGTTTTTAGGCACTTCAAAAAGCGTTCGATCGTTGCGTACCAATGGTGAATTTGAGCTCGAAGGAAGACGATATGCCAGTTCAGGTGGGTTTTGATTCGTGTTTGATGTGGTGTTATTGTTGTGAAGAAAGGAAGTGTGATATGAGTGATGTGTGATGTGATATGAATATCTTCAGGTCTCTATTCACACACTGCACTGTTTCTCGACAGCCGCTCAATTTGAGGCATGTCGCGATAAACTCGCTGAGATGCCGACTGTGTTCAGTAATGTTTGTTGTTTGCTGCAGTACCATGTGGGTGTTGTTTTATTGTATATTATTATTGTTATTACTATTATCATTAATATTTTGCTTGTTATATTGTGATTATTTTAGCACTTAACCCGACTCGCAACAGCCTCAGCCGAATGCGTATGCTCATTGGCCGTGTGTACATTACTGCAAATGCAATTGTTTCAATGTGGTGTACTCTGGCAATTACTACCGCATTTGTTTCATTTTGATTATACACTCGATGAAGGAGGTTTGCGTTTACGTTTTGGATTGGATTTTTTGAGGAGGAATTATTTTGTGGTGCAGTTGGAAGGGTTCGTAGAGAGTGGGATTGGAGTGTTGAGGATTTTGAGGGGTAATTCGTTTGGAAATAGAACAGTTTGGTGGAATGAGGCGCAAAAAAATGTCAAATGCAAAAAAATGAAATGTAAAAATTTTTGAGGAGTTGAGCACAGTGAAGAGTCGAATAAGCAGACGCTCAGAAATAAGTTGGCCAGAAGCAGTTGTGAGGCGTTGGCGTGTTTAGCGGGCTTCAGAGAGGGAACTCCAGACAACGACGGAGTGCAGAACAGTTTGAGGGCGATGCTGACACCGTTCATTTGCAGACAGATGCGAGAAAATAAGAATAATGACTTGGTGAGTTCTCTTTTTTGCTTTTTGTCAATACCCTAGCAGCGGATTACCCTTATTTTATTAGCCAGTTTATCGCATTCAATTTAGGTGCTGAAATTGTTGAACAGCAATTCGGAAGATCCGTATTTGATATGGGATAACGCAACACGTGCAGAGCTCTTGGAGTTTGTCGAGTATCATCGAACGTCGAATACGAATTCGGTTTGTTTATTTGCAGTTATTAATGCTTTATTCTTGTTGTGGTTGTCATTGTTATTGACACATTACAGAGTGAACTGTTTGGTGCTGAATTTCGACTATCGATATATGCAGATGAGCTGGTCGTCGGCGATATATTCGTGCGCATTTATAATGAACAGCCCAATTTTATACTTCTTGTGAGTGGATGTTTATTTTTATTGTCGTTATTATCAGCTGTCAGATGAATATTCTTTGCGTATCACATTGATGTTTATGTTCAATTTAAACGGTGAACGTTTTTAAAGGAACCGAAACAGGTTTGTATGGATTTATTGGAGTATTTGGCGGATCGAAGTAATGAATTGTTTGGTGACGATAAGAGTAAAGAAAACGGCAAAAACGAAACAAAACAGCAAGTGAATGGCACGAATAAAGAGAGTTTGATCGATTGGGATACGAATATTCCGAACAGCGTGGAGAAATTGGGCAAGATTGCATTATCGGAAGATGGTATGAAGCAAATAGCGATGTGCCTTGAAGCGTTGGCGAATCTTTTAGTTGCAAATCCGGGTTGGTTTTTATTTGATTGGGTTTGTGGTGATAGTGCTGAAATTTTAATTTTTCAATAGCTGAGTTGGGAAAATTTTTGCTGAAGTTTTATTTCTTTGTTGGTCATTTCCAAGAAATTTTTCGTTGAAATTCTTTTGTGTTTTGTTTTGAAAATTTGGTTTTCGTTTTTATTCACCACTAAATTTTCAGGTGTTGAGATTTTGTTGATTGGACATTTCAAGATGATTTTTTCGTATTTGAAGTTGAGACAACACGCGACGATACAGCAAAATGCTTTGAAGGTGAGTTGGGACAGATTTTTACTTTACTTTATTTTATTTTGTCAAATTTTTGTTTTTTTTCATTTTTTAAAATTTATTTTTGTTTGTTTGTTGACAGATTTTCATTTTATAGATTTTATTTTATTTATTTTGTTTGTCAGAATTTTTATTTCGTCTGTTTGTTTTATTTTTATTTCTTTTCTGTTCTCTTGGCGATCTTTGCAGAGTTTTTTTCGTTCGTTTGTTTGCTTTATTGGAAAATGAAACATTTGCAGATTGTCTCCGTGTCGGCGAAGAACAAGGAATGTGTTAGCGATATCGCTTCAATCTCACAACTCTCACTTATTTTCGCACTTATTATTCAACAGCCAAAAGGTTTCAACGTTTCCTTTTGACAATAATCATAATAATAACAATAATAATTTAAAGTTTTCATTCAGTTTGAAATTGGTCACATCAGTGAAACACTCTAATGAATAATCTGATGCCGTTTTCAGCAATTCCAATGGTATTGGAGTCGTTGTTGTCATTATCATCGAACGGACGAGTTGTTAAAGAAACACTTGAGTACGGTCGGTGAAACGCTTGAGCAATTCCCTTTTATCCATTTCGTTTTGTAACGTTTTTTTTGGATTTCTCGAAATTAGACAGCTGCTTCGAATCCATTTTTGTTATAATTTCTTCTCTGAGTGTCCATTAAATTTCCATTTGTCTTCGTAAAATTGAATTAACGAATATATACAAATTTGATTGAGTCGTCGTTCAGGTGGATTGCTGTATATATTGCATATTCTGTGCGAGGCGAATCAAGCGGATTCAGGAGAGGATCGTATACGTGCGGCTGAGTTGCTGGCAAAATTGCAGACGGACAAATTGACTGGGCCGAGATGGAGTCGTTTCATTACACGCTATTTGCCACCCGTTTTCACTGATGCTCTTCGCGACTCGCCTCAAGCTGCGTAAGAGCTTTTTTGTTTATTTTTGTTTGTTTGTTTATTTGTTTACTTTTTGTCGTTGTTTATTTGTTTACTTTCTGTTCTGTTTGCTTATATTCGGCCGGAAATTCAGAATCTCGATGTTGGATTCAAAGAGCGAAAATCCCGAGTTGATTTGGGATGACGAGACGCGAGCAAAAGTAAAAATGATCATCAAAAACGAGCTGAATCAACTCTATACAATGCAGCAGAACGATTTGAGTGCTAAGTGGAATTCAGTAAGGCTTTTGGGTGGATTGTTTCATCGAATCGTCAAAGCGGTGGTGACGATAATAACGGTAATTGAAGGGTAACATCAACGATCGTTGTGCGTATGCGGACGTGATCGCAAACGAGCTGATAATCGGAGGTGTTTTCTTGCGATTGTTCGTGCAGAATCCTTCGTGGCAAGTGCGTCATCCGAAACAATTTTGCACCGAATTGATGGAGAGAATTCTGGATTTGATGCCGAAACCAACCGCAGAACTTCAGCTAGTAACTGAAGCTTTCGTTGCGCTTATCGTCAATCACCCAACTACTGTTGATCAGGTGCATTTTCATTCATTCTGTCATTGGTAAAATAGTTTTGATTAAGGTTTTTGCAAAAGTTCATCGAATAAAATGTAAGTTGAATTGATTTGAGTGAGAAAGAATGAAATTATTTTAGTTGCCAGCTCAAGGGTATTTACCGCAGTTCTGTCAAGCGATGTCATCGTCGAATTCAGATGCGTCACGTTCGGCGATTTTGATTCTTTCACGTTTAACCGAAAATACGGTTAGTTGATTGGTTAATTTTATTTGAAAAGTATTTATTATTTATTTGAAAGTATTTGTTTTTATTCTTACATTATGTTATATTATATTTCTTCCGAAAACTGTTCATTAGATTCGTTTGTTCAGTATTGTGCTGATTCGCTGGCGAAATTGGACTGTATTGGAGGTATTCTGAAGTCGATGAAGAATCAGCCGTGTGAGATTTTTTGATGCTTTTTTTTCTTTTTGGATGTTTTTGTTCTCAGCGGAATTCCGACACGACTGTTTTGATGGAAGGAAATTAAATGGTGAAAAAAATAAGGAAAATTTTAGCGCTTGTACGAGAGTCAGCGCACGCGTTAAAGTGTCTGTTGAAGCGAAGTTGCACCGAGTTAGCTGCGCAAATGATCTCGAGCGGAATGGTTGAGTATTTGCTTAAACTGCTGGCCGATCCGATGCCAGGTTTTTATTTCGTTTATTTCGATTTGTTATTTTTATTGTAGTTGTGATTGTTGTTATTGTTGAAGTGCAAAATGGTGACGTTAGGTTGTGTAATGCAATTGATGAAGAGTCAGCCGTGTGGGATTGTTTAAAGATATTCAGTGTAATAGATGGCAGTCAGTCAGTATACTGCATTCTCCCGTTAAAATGTTCAAAATTGAAGGTGTTGAGAACTCGTCAGCGGCCAAAGCTGAGATCGTGGATGCGCTGAAGAGCGTTTGTTTGGATTTGCAGTACGGTGAGAAGATCAGCGAGATGTTGAATAAATCGCCCATATGGGCACAATATCGCGATCAACGACATGATCTGTTCTTGCCTGCACAGAGGACACAAGCTATTACCGGTATGTGATACTTGTTTTGGGAGGATTTGAGCTGATGTGACTGCTTTGGTCTCAGCGGATTGGTTGAGGACTTGATGACATTGCATTTTTTCAGGTGGATCAACGGGTATCGCGGGTTATCTAACCGAAGGGATGTTCACGCCTCCGGCCAGTCATTTTGCACCTCCGCCTCCAGTTGCTTCCGATAAATAAACGTGAATTTTTGATGAGTGGTGGATGGATAAATTTTGTGAATTTTGTAAACGAATCTTTTAGACGAACCTTTAGGGACTCGAATATACTTATTTATTTATTGATGTGTGTTTGAATTTGCTCGTACAAACAAATTTGGGTTGTTTTGTGCGATATTTCGTAGAATTCCCGTGGAAATTTCTTTGCATTATCTAAAAACGATTGATCGAAAGAAATTTCTGAGGTGTTTGCGACTTGCAGAAACGCGAAAGCCAACTTTCAACGAAGAAAAATTGTGTTTCGAGCAAGAGATATGGATTTTTTTTTGGAGATTTCTTTTTTTTCCATTTCAATACGATTTGCGTTAAGTCCATTCCGCGTTCCTCTGTTCACATCTACTTCATTTGAAGCGAAAAGAAAAAATTTCTCGAAAAATTATCATTTTCCATTGATTTTTGAGTGCCTTCAATGTTTTTTTTCAATTCTTATTTTGTTTCTTTTTTTGGGTTTTGAATGGATTGATTGTTTTGTCGCGTTGATTTGAGGTTTTTGTGAGAATTTTATGCTTTTCACTCTTTTTTCAGTTTGTTTTGCGCTTTTTTCTGTCAGATTTTGCTTTACGACGAATATTACCGGATGATTTGATGATTTGGTGGTAGACGTTTTTTTGTGAATTTATGAAGAATTAAGTTGAGGATTGAATGATATTCATTGACCAGCTTTCGATTCAAGTTTTGCGCTTCTAAAAATAAACTATTTTAATTTTCTAAAATCTTATTGTGTCTTCAGCACTTATTCCACTCTTTCTCATTGTTTCTACTTCCTATCTTTCTTGAATTTTAGCGAATTTTTCAATTTTTACGAAGCGTTTTCAAAGCCCAGCGCTATCATCGCGTTCTGTTATTATTAATGTATGATATAAGATGTCTTTATGAGAGTACATATAAATATGGATTTATGTGATTTATATGTTATGTTACAAATATTATGTTATTGTCTTAATTATTGTCAATTATTAAGCGTTGTTATCAAATAAGTGTTGTATCATTCAGAATACAATTCAAAAATTACTATTTGCATGTGTAATTTTGTCGTTATTTATCACTTAATAAATCTGATATCAATCAAAAGCTTCTTGTAATCGCATTGATACGGAAATGATTATGAGAAGAAACACTCGCATAAGCACATCAAAGTTCTAAAACAAACGAGGGATAGACCGCTAGCTGCCACTTCATCATGTAATGTCTGGGTATCTTGAGAGGGATTCGATGTGTAAGCATTTGATCGATATATATTCCTAGAAAGCTGAGATTCTCCTCGATCTAACGGCACCAAAATTGCCATATGTACAGTGGCAAACTTGAGAAGCAGTGTGCCTCCAATACGGTGGTAAACCAATGTTTTTGGTATCGCAATCGCAGATCAAATCTGAGTGACACACCTGAGTGCTTTCGGGAAATTGAGCATCTGCGAGCGATGAAGTGAATTTGACCAATTGAAATATATATTTTTAGAAAGCTCAGATTCTCCTCGATCTAATAGTACCAAAATATCCGTATGCAGATTGGCAAGTCTGAATTTTTGGCGATTATTTATATGGAATCATTGGACACTAAAGGAAAAAAGTAGGCAGACCATTTGCCTGTTTCAGTTTCAGAAAGATTCGCTACGTTAATATGTACGCTGAAAATGAGAATGTCAAGGAATAAAGGATGTGTACTGATTTCATATAATCACATTCAGAATAAGGAGAGAGGAATAGGCATAAACTCATAATGAATTACTAATTGTAATTGTTGATTAAATAAATGAACAAATAGTATTGTTTTCAGAGAATTCATCACAAAAGCAATTCACCGCAATAGCAATTCAGCAATAAGCATGAAATGACACCCATATGGTAGTTGATCAGATTCAATTAGCTTTTATTATTGTTTTATTGAGATGTGTTGAATGCAGCAGCAGGCATACGGTATCTATCAGTCTCGGTTTATACGACCAACACAGAACGGATATCTATCTATATCTTCTAATATAAATGAATATCCAATCTCCTCACTCAATTCATTAAAGCAATTCATTCATTTCACGCATTTTATCGTTGCCGTCGTCGCATCTGAAGTGTTGTTGCTCTAGGTATGGCTGTCATCATTATTATTGTTATTCTTGTCATTATTATCAATCCTATCATTAGCATTACTATTATTAGTTGTACATTTATGCGCAAAAGCATTCATTGTTATCCTCACAAGTAGGTGGGTCATGTCCTTACTTAATGATAAGTCAGTCTTGAAACAAAACAATAGTCCTCCTCACTTCAAGCAACGTTCTCCCTCTGGTTTGTTTCAGTCCGAAACGAGCTTAATCTATGACGAGATCACTATGAATACTCATGTGCTAACAGCGGATGAAGTCAAAAAACTGAGTAAGGCTGAACGTCGCAAACGGCGTCGTGCTACACCCAAATATCGTAACTTACACGCTTCTCGTGAACGGTATTTGTTACCTTTATCAATATTACACTCATATTGTCGCTACATTTTGCAATATTCTTACGATTATCGTGTGATCTTTATTATTAGCATTATTATGTTGTGATCATTGCTATTATATCTTTATTATAAGCACCGAAATCCAGCTCAGTTTCAGCATCCGTGTCGAATCGTTCAACAATGCGTTCTCAAAGCTCCGTGCCCTCTTGCCAACGTTACCCGTCAACAAGAAACTATCAAAAATCGAAATTCTACGACTGTCCATAACTTATATTTCATATCTCGATACTTTATTGACCTTCTAATCGCTCGGCATATCGCACATTTCTTCTTTTAGATGAACAAAGTTGGTGTGTTTGAATACAGAAGCATGAAAGTGCATGTTCTTTGTTTAGATGAATAGATTGGTGTGAAATATTTTCGAATGAGAATAAAGTTAAGGTATAGCGTCAATCGAATACATACAAAATGAAATAACAGCGATCATAATATTGGTAATACAACAATACTGGTAATGTTAATGATAATTGATCAGCAGATAGATCAGTGGTTGAGAATCACTGGGCAAAATATTTGAGAATGAATACATGAATTGCAAAGTTCATTTCCAGCTATAAATTACTACTCAGTGATCATGGTCATGATAACATTAATATCACCATACATTATAATAATTAAATCATTATTTTGAAAATAAATAATAATAACAACAATACTAATTATAATACTAACAACTTGATCTACAAAAAGCGATCATGTTATATTGATAATATTATTATAATAGTAATGAAAACATTTATACCAAACAATGAAAACACAATATTATTACGAAGAATACGATCCAAATAGAACTGAATTATCAGAGAACCACCGATATGCTTCATTTATTGATAATTGTTCACGAAGTAAATTCTGTTCGATAGCTTTATCACTTCTATCGTCACTTTCTGCGTCCAGTTCACCTTGTAATCACCCAATTGCCATTCAATGAATTACCCACAGTACCACCACCACCACCAGCACACTATTAATCAAAAATTGCAAAGCACCACTCACTACAAATCAAAAATCATCTAGTCTTTGCCCATTTCAGGTCATCAGTCCTAGGTTTCATGCCCGTCGTATAAGTGATCAGCATTTCGGCAGCACGCCAGAATCCGATCGCATCCAGTGGTTTATTCAACCATCCCGTTGTTATACAATAGGCAGATGCATGCGGTGAGACGTGATGGATTCGGTGGTGTTGTCTCGGTAAGATGATATTCAACTGTTGCAGTTTGTAGACGAATGGTGAGAGTCCGAAATAAGTGTGTGACCACTTATGAATCTGAACCGTTCGTGAATTATTATTGCTCTCAGAAATGCCGAATTCATCTCGAAATACGCCAAAATATCTCTTTACCTGATTCGTCAGCGCCACGTAGAAGGAGAGGAGCAGATAGAACCAATGTGATACTATGATAGCGTTCAACTCTTTCTCATCGTACGTCAAATGCTGATAAAGCATATGCAATAGTTTTGGGATGATCAACATGAAATTATCACCGTTACATTCGATCAAGTCGTGTCTTGTTATGGCGGTCGGGTCGACGTGATGTTCGCGGAACGAACGAATAAAATTCTGCAAAAATACTCAACTTCTTTTTGTTTTAAAGCTCTAAAACATCTCAGAAAAGTGAAAATCGGACGCTTTGTCCCTTGCACGTAGATTTTCAAGAAGTTTATTCGGAAAAATTTCAGTTTATTTTGCATAATTTTAGAATGCAACAAATGGATTTCCAGCGAAATTTTAATGCGGAATAGAAAATTTCAAAATGACATTAATTGTAAAATGTTTTTGGAGTTGAAAAATCCAGTAAACTGGGTTTTCACACAGTAGTATTTCTTCGACTGTAGTGAGGAATTGACGAGATCATGTGAAAGGTAAAGCAAATCAAAGAAAATCGCACCTTCCCAATGAAACTATCAATCGTACCCCATGAATCTGCAGCCCAGTGCACTAAACCAGATAGGAAGTCTGCCATTAGTATACCAACAAAGGCTGCGATCAGTATTGATGGTAGTGTTCTGATGGTGAAATGACGCAGAAGTGATAAGAATATAATTATCAGTAATACTATTCCACTTACAACACAGATCAACTCTTGAAGTCGTTTCTCTTAAACAGTTTCATTGTCAATGCCAGTGGATGTACACAGTACATGTTTATATCAAGTGATTCTGAGGATGCAACCCGAAGAAACTGAAAATCTCCTCGAAAAATCCATGGATAACCACTAAAAGAATCCAGCAACTTATAATTGATCAATGCAAACCTTTGCTATACAATGATGCTAACTGTTTAGCGCCAGCATGTTTTGGTCCCCAACGGGGCTCGACAACACCTTCAGGGTTGACATTCTCATTGGGGTCATCCTCAGGCATTGCTTCGCGGGGTGATATCGTCCCATTTAAGGCTTTGCATGTGGCTTCATTGTGCTCGTCAGTCATTGTTACAATTGGTATTTATTTATGTTTCTAATCGCTCTTCAATTGCAAACCTTCACAACAGATCGCACGTCCGTTCGATAGTCAACACAGATACACAATGAATTAATTCAATTAAACGAATTGAATATTCTGCAAGAGAGAATATTATCAGAATTATTGATTTGTTTACATAATAAGCCGAATATTCAACACAAAATAGCCAAACAGCCGAATGCTCTCCAAGATAACCAAATAGTCTTCGACAAAATTCAATAATTACCAAAAATTCCGAAAAAAAGTTGATACAATCACAAACAGCATCACACTCATAACAATTGGTATAAGGCACATAACTGATTGAACCACAAGTGCGTTTATGCTAATGGTTTCACGGAAATGGTTGAAACCAGAACTTAATAATGATTGCCATTCTAAGGACGAGATCCATGCGCAATTAGGAACCGGTTTTGTGCGTATAATTAGAAATGAATGCTAATTACAGTAATAACAATAGCAAAAACAGCACTGATAATGATAATAATAACTTTAATTACAATACGATAAGAGCAATATCGACTAGATCAAATGGTGCAATATAGGCGACTAGCATAAGAAGTTATTGCCACTGCAAGAGAACAGCAGCATACTTCGTTCAATCGGTGAATCTATCGAACTGATATGAGTGCTTATGCACAGCAAACAAACGCAAACCCCGTATTTATTGACGTCTTATCACTAAATTTATCACACTTACTCATGTTTTATCACTTTTATTTATATTATCTCTGCTATCAATTTGCCTACTGCATCGCAACAATTCACTTATAAGTATGTTATATACAATAGCAATATGCTCAATGAATAATAACAATGAAATCAATATTATAATATATGTCGGTGTTTGCGAAAGTTTGCGGACTGTTCTTTATCATAATAATATTAACAGCAGTAATAATAGTAATAATAACAGAATTACCACAGTCATTCAGAAAGCGATGCAAATCGAAACGATACAATTTTTGATTTATATAGTTATATTACTTGTATATTTCGATGAAAATAAGTAAATGAATAACGAGAGGAAATAATTCTCGAAAACCGAAAATCATTGCACAACAGCGATCATCTGAAACAAGTCAATCAGCATCACTCTCTTTTCTGTTCATCATTCCAAGCAAGATTTCTTTTTATTGAAATGCCTCAAATCAAAGTACGAAATTCCATTTCATTTATCATTCTCATACTATTCATTCCATTCATTAACAATAAATTGTAACAAAACAGCATATTCATGCTTTAAACAGAAACAAAATATATATATGATAGGGTTTCAACGATCGATTGGACGCCATGCAGATCGATCAATTGCATGCCATTTGCCCAACTAAGCGGGAAAATCTTCTGCCCGGGAATGAATCGATGGATAGATGGGAAGAGTTTGCGCTTACAATTCGTCGGAGAACTTACCATTTCATACCGGTAGCAACAACAATGACAATAACAATGGTAACAATATAATAATAATAATAATAATAATAATAATAGCAATACTAATAATAATAACAATAATAATGATAATAACAATAACAAAAAATCAAAATTATTATCCGTCTAACAATAAGTGATTAAATAACTCATCTCAAAACGAATAAATCATCAGTGAAAGCCGCTCATTCCATCGTAATGTTCTATCTAACAATAAAAATCAGGATATTGCTGTATAATTCAAAACTAAGTGTGCAGTAATCACACGGAATGAATGCAGCATTTGATATCATTTAACTGCAGCATAATCGCTGTATGAGATGTGCTATGTAACTTCATATGCTAACGCGTGAGAAATTTGAAATTTCGTGTGAACATTTTTTGAGTAAGGCTGAGTGCACTGAGAAAGTGAATCGATGTTCTCCGCGAAGAAATGACGAAATTTGATTGACAGACTCACAGTCAGTGACATTATCGAAACCAGTTCATCAGCATTGTCTTCATACTTTTATTATTATTAATTATTATCACTACTGTTAGCATTAACCAGCAATAAAGCATCGCTCAAGCAGCCACCGATCGAACAAAACAAAATAAACCATCCAATGTTGCTATGCTAGACGCTTTTCACATATTCATTAACACACATCTTTATCAGCTTACAAATGTCAGCAATATCAAACAAAGTACAAATAGCAGTAAAAAACAACTAACAACAAAAATAAAATTATCACTGCTCTTATCAAAGACTACCTGTCTTTATTATCACTCTAATCGTACAATATACAATCTAATCCCTAATAAAAACAAGCAACTAATAATCATTATTATATTAATTCTTAATACTATTCAATAAATAAATAAACAGTTATTTTAACGACGAATTAAAACTTCAAAACGAATTAAAACCACGTCATACACTCGGTGGAAACTATCAAAGCAAATGATACACAAAAGTTGTCCAAAAGAGTCTTTTAAAGACTATGTCACGAATTTGTTTGCTGTATGTCTGCTTTATCACACCTTTAATCTCAATCGTGATTATCTTGGGGATTTATATCCGTTATATCAATGTCATCGTTATATCACGTCATCAATCTAATCCTACACTAATTAAACTCGTCATTGCTGTTCAGAACGTTATCATTGTGATTTGTGCATTCTAATCATGCCATCGCTATCACGGCTCCACTAAAACAACGCCGATATGAAAAATATAACAACATAACAACTAAAATAATCCATATTATAAGATTATTAATTCACTATCGATATGAATGCGTCTACAAAATACATCAATCAACAAATGAATTCAGTCTCATTAAAATTTCTTCTCATCAAATCGCACGTTCCAAGCAAATCACACCACCGCAACTGCTCCAATAACAATACACATTACCATCACATTGCTATTGTTATTCTACACAAAACTCATACAATAAAGATTAACAAGCAAACAAATTCAACTAATAACCAATATTAATTAGCATAATATAAAACAAATAAAAGGGACCAAAAGACCGCTCATTTTAACTCTCGCACAAACTCAATAACGTTCTTTGATCTATGGATGTTCTCTGGGCCATCGGCAATAATCATCTGACGATGAGCAGCATCGATAGCGGTTTGTTGCAAACTGAATCGCTGAGAAAGAAATCAATCGGTTGATTTGCACACAACTTCTTCAATCACTCGGCTCGAAACACCTTCGAAAAGCAGCAGCACCATTCACTCAAGCGGCTGTTCATTGAGTGTCTCTTAATTGAATTCAATTAATTTGATAAGAACTCACCATCTGTCATACCATGATCATCAGCATCGCAAACGCTATCAACATCACATGTTTTCGATGTGGTTAATCAAGTAATGCTGTACGATCATTTAATGCGATCGATGCAGCACCTTACAACAGCAGCAGTTAGCGGATGAAACGTTCGTTGATTTTATTGAAAGCAAACAAAACAAATTTGGGGTTGATCTGCGTTGGCTCGGAATGCCACCTCTAAAATTTTCTGAAAATTCAAAAATACTAAAAAAATTCCGTGAAAATTCAAAAAATAAGGAAGTTTCGCGAGAATTTAGAGAGGTAATTTGTGTTTGAGTGCATTCAGTGCTTCATTCCTGTATTTGCATTTGCGACATCCTCAAAAAATGAGTCGATCCGCCGAAAATCCTGAAATGATGATCTAGCAAATATATTTATTCGTAAGTAGTGCACTGGAACAACGTTCATTATATGATAGAATATTTATTATAACTGAACAAGATACCTATATATCAGTGTGTATCACATGCAATGCATAATAAGACTTCCCGCAACCAAACAATCGCATTATGAATTAATATGAAACAATTATATACGTCAACATCATTTCATACAATAAACACTTAGTCGCTGTCAATTTTGGGTTGAATAAATGAATGTTGCGTGTGACCGAAAGCGATCATTAGGAAATCACAGATCATACAGAGAAATTGTTCGTCATTTTAGAGAATCTTATGAAATTGTCCATTTTCAATCGAAACATGTCATATTTTAGACAAAATAATCAACTTATCACATGAAAATGCCCATTTTCAATGGAAACATGTCATATTTTAGACAAAATAATCAATTTATTTTATGAAAATGTCCATTTTCAATGGAAACATGTCATATTTCAGTCAAAATAATCAATCTCTCTCATGAAATTGTCCATTTTCAATCGAAAGCATGTCATATTTTAGACAAAATAATCAATTTATGTTATGAAAATGCCCATTTTCAATGGAAAGATGTCATATTTCAATCAAAATAATCAATCTCTCTCATGAAATTGTCCATTTTCAATCGAAATATGACATATTTAGGCAAAATAATCAATCTGTCTTACGAAAATGCCCATTTTCAATGGAAAAATGTCATATTTTAGACAAAATGATCAATTTAACGTATGAAAACGCCCGTTTTCAATCGGAACATGTCATATTTCAGTCAAAATAATCAATCTCTCTCATGAAATTGTCCACTTTCAATCGAAACATGTCATATTTTAGACAAAATAATCAATTTATCTTATGAAAACGCCCGTTTTCAGTCGAAACATGTCATATTTCAGACAAAATAATCAATTTATTTTATGAAAATGCCCATTTTCAATGGAAACATGTCATATCTCAGTCAAAATAATCAATCTCTCATGAAATTGTCCATTTTCAATCAAAATATGACATATTTAGGCGAAATAATCAATTTGTCTTACGAAAATGTCCATTTTCAATGGAAAAATGTCATATTTTAGACAAAATAATCGATTTGTCTTATGAAATTGCCCATTTTCAATCGAAATATGACATATTAAAGCAAAATAATCAATCTGTCTTACGAAAATGCTCATTTTCAATGGAAAAATGTCTTATCTTAGACAAGATAATCAATATATCTTATGAAATTGTCCATTTTCAATCGAAACGTCATATTTTAGACAAAATAATCGATTTATCACATGAAAATGCCCATTCTCAATGGAAACATGTCATATTTCAGTCAAAATAATCAATCTCTCATGAAATTGTCCATTTTCAATCAAAATATGACACATTTAGGCGAAATAATCAATTTGTCTTACGAAAATGTCCATTTTCAATGGAAAAATGTCATATTTTAGACAAAATAATCGATTTGTCTTATGAAATTGCCCATTTTCAATAAAAACATGTCATATTGTAGACAAAATAACCAATTTATGTTATGAAAATGCCCATTTTCAATGGAAACATGTCATATTTTAGACAAAATAATCAATTTATCTTATGAAAACGCCCGTTTTCATTCGAAACATGTCATATTTCAGTCAAAATAATCAATCTCTCTCATGAAATTGTCCATTTTCAATCGAAATATGACATATTTATGCAAAATAATCAATTTGTCTTACGAAAATGCCCATTTTCAATGGAAAAATGTCTTATCTTAGACAAGATAATCAATATATCTTATGAAATTGTCCATTTTCAATCGAAACGTCATATTTTAGACAAAATAATCGATTTATCACATGAAAATGCCCATTCTCAATGGAAACATGTCATATTTCAGTCAAAATAATCAATCTCTCATGAAATTGTCCATTTTCAATCAAAATATGACACATTTAGGCGAAATAATCAATTTGTCTTATGAAATTGTCCATTTTCAATCGAAACGTCATATTTTAGACAAAATAATCGATTTGTCTTATGAAATTGCCCATTTTCAATGGAAACATGTCATATTTTAGACAAAATAATCAATTTATCTTATGAAAACGCCCATTTTCAATGGAAACATGTCATATTTCAGTCAAAATAATCAATCTCTCTCATGAAATTGTCCATTTTCAATCGAAAGCATGTCATATTTAGGCAAAATAATCAACTCATCGCATGAAAATGCCCATTTTCAATGTTAGCATGTCATATATTAGGCAAAATAATCAATTTGTCTTACGAAAATGCCCATTTTCAATCGAAACATGTCATATTTTAGACAAAATGATCAATTTACCTTATGAAATTGCCAATTTATCTTATGAAAATGCCCATTTACAATGGAAACATGTCATATTTCAGTCAAAATAATCAATCTCTCATGATATTGTCCATTTTCAATCAAAATATGACATATTTAGGCGAAATAATCAATTTGTCTTACGGAAATGTCCATTTTCAATGGAAAAATGTCATATTTTAGACAAAATAGTCGAGTTGTCTTATGAAATTGCCCATTTTCAATCGAAACATGTCATATTTCAGTCAAAATAATCAATCTCTCATGAAATTGTCCATTTTCAATCAAAATATGACACATTTAGGCGAAATAATCAATTTGTCTTACGAAAATGTCCATTTTCAATGGAAAAATGTCATATTTTAGACAAAATAATCGATTTGTCTTATGAAATTGCCCATTTTCAATGGAAACATGTCATATTTTAGACAAAATAATCAATTTATGTTATGAAAATGCCCATTTTCAATGGAAACATGTCATATTTCAGTCAAAATAATCAATCTCTCTCATGAAATTGTCCATTTTCAATCGAAAGCATGTCATATTTAGGCAAAATAATCAACTCATCACATGAAAATGCCCATTTTCAATGTTAGCATGTCATATTTTAGGCAAAATAATCAATTTGTCTTACGAAAATGCCCATTTTCAATGGAAACATGTCATATCTCAGTCAAAATAATCAATCTCTCATGAAATTGTCCATTTTCAATCAAAATATGACACATTTAGGCGAAATAATCAATTTGTCTTACGAAAATGTCCATTTTCAATGGAAAAATGTCATATTTTAGACAAAATAATCGATTTGTCTTATGAAATTGCCCATTTTCAATGGAAACATGTCATATTTTAGACAAAATAACCAATTTATGTTATGAAAATGCCCATTTTCAATGGAAACATGTCATATTTCAGTCAAAATAATCAATCTCTCTCATGAAATTGTCCATTTCCAATCGAAAGCATGTCATATTTAGGCAAAATAATCAACTCATCACATGAAAATGCCCATTTTCAATGTTAGCATGTCATATATTAGGCAAAATAATCAATTTGTCTTACGAAAATGCCCATTTTCAATGGAAACATGTCATATTTTAGACAAAATGATCAATTTACCTTATGAAATTGCCAATTTATCTTATGAAAATGCCCATTTACAATGGAAACATGTCATATTTCAGTCAAAATAATCAATCTCTCATGATATTGTCCATTTTCAATCAAAATATGACATATTTAGGCGAAATAATCAATTTGTCTTACGAAAATGTCCATTTTCAATGGAAAAATGTCATATTTTAGACAAAATAATCAATTTATCTTATGAAATTGTCCATTTTCAATGGAAACATGTCATATTTCAGTCAAAATAATCAATCTCTCTCATGAAATTGTCCATTTTCAATCGAAACATGTCATATTTTAGACAAAATAATCAACTTATCACATGAAAATGCCCATTTTCAATGGAAACATGTCATATTTTAGACAAAATAATCAATTTATTTTATGAAAATGTCCATTTTCAATGGAAACATGTCATATTTCAGTCAAAATAATCAATCTCTCTCATGAAATTGTCCATTTTCAATCGAAACATGTCATATTTTAGACAAAATAATGATTGAAAATGGACAATTTCATAAGACAAATCGATTATTTTGTCTAAAATATGACATTTTTCCATTGAAAATGGACATTTTCGTAAGACAAATTGATTATTTCGCCTAAATATGTCATATTTTGATTGAAAATGGACAATTTCATGAGAGATTGATTATTTTGACTGAAATATGACATGTTTCCATTGAAAATGGGCATTTTCATAAAATAAATTGATTATTTTGTCTAAAATATGACATGTTTCGATTGAAAATGGACAATTTCATGAGATAAATTGATTATTTTGACTGAAATATGACATGTTTCGATTGAAAATGGGCATTTTCATAAGATAAATTGATTATTTTGTCTAAAATATGACATGTTTCCATTGAAAATGGGCATTTTCATAACATAAATTGATTATTTTGTCTAAAATATGACATGTTTCCATTGAAAATGGGCATTTTCATGAGATAAATTGATTATTTTGTCTAAAATATGACATGTTTCGATTGAAAATGGGCATTTTCATAAGATAAATTGATTATTTTGTCTAAAATATGACATGTTTCCATTGAAAATGGGCATTTTCATGCGATCAGTTGATTATTTTGCCTAAATATGACATGCTTTCGATTGAAAATGGACAATTTCATGAGAGAGATTGATTATTTTGACTGAAATATGACATGTTTCGATTGAAAACGGGCGTTTTCATAAGTTAACTTGATTATTTTGTCTCAAATATGACATGTTTCCATTGAAAATGGGCATTTTCATAACATAAATTGGTTATTTTGTCTACAATATGACGTGTTTTCATTGAAAATGGGCAATTTCATAAGACAAATCGATTATTTTGTCTAAAATATGACATTTTTACATTGAAAATGGACATTTTCGTAAGACAAATTGATTATTTCGCCTAAATGTGTCATATTTTGATTGAAAATGGACAATTTCATGAGAGAGATTGATTATTTTGACTGAAATATGACATGTTTCCATTGAAAATGGACATTTTCATAAAATAAATTGATTATTTTGTCTAAAATATGACATGTTTCCATTGAAAATGGGCATTTTCATGTGATAAGTTGATTATTTTGTCTAAAATATGACATGTTTCGATTGAAAATGGACAATTTCATGAGAGAGATTGATTATTTTGACTGAAATATGACATGTTTCCATTGAAAATGGGCATTTTCATAAAATAAATTGATTATTTTGTCTAAAATATGACATGCTAACATTGAAAATGGGCATTTTCATGTGATCAGTTGATTATTTTGTCTAAAATATGACATGTTTCGATTGAAAGTGGACAATTTCATGAGAGAGA
Source organism: Anisakis pegreffii (assembly GCA_035041965.1). Lineage (NCBI taxonomy): Eukaryota > Metazoa > Nematoda > Chromadorea > Rhabditida > Anisakidae > Anisakis > Anisakis pegreffii. The sequence continues at coordinate 35,227 of JAPYMA010000399.1, forward strand.
TTGATTATTTTGACTGAAATATGACATGTTTCCATTGTAAATGGGCATTTTCATAAGATAAATTGGCAATTTCATAAGGTAAATTGATCATTTTGTCTAAAATATGACATGTTTCCATTGAAAATGGGCATTTTCGTAAGATAAATTGATTATTTTGTCTAAAATATGACATGTTTCGATTGAAAATGGGCATTTTCATGCGATGAGTTGATTATTTTGCCTAAATATGACATGCTTTCGATTGAAAATGGACAATTTCATGAGAGAGATTGATTATTTTGACTGAAATATGACATGTTTCCATTGAAAATGGGCATTTTCATAAGATAAATTGATTATTTTGTCTAAAATATGACATGTTTCCATTGAAAATGGGCAATTTCATAGGACAAATCGATTATTTTGTATAAAATATGACATTTTTCCATTGAAAATGGACATTTTCGTAAGACAAATTGATTATTTCGCCTAAATGTGTCATATTTTGATTGAAAATGGACAATTTCATGAGAGATTGATTATTTTGACTGAAATATGACATGTTTCCATTGAAAATGGGCATTTTCATGTGATAAATTGATTATTTTGTCTAAAATATGACATGTTTCCATTGAAAATGGGCATTTTCATGCGATCAGTTGATTATTTTGCCTAAATATGACATGCTTTCGATTGAAAATGGACAATTTCATGAGAGAGATTGATTATTTTGACTGAAATATGACATGTTTCCATTGAAAATGGGCATTTTCATAACATAAATTGATTATTTTGTCTAAAATATGACATGTTTCCATTGAAAATGGGCAATTTCATAAGACAAATCGATTATTTTGTCTAAAATATGACATTTTTCCATTGAAAATGGACATTTTCGTAAGACAAATTGATTATTTCGCCTAAATGTGTCATATTTTGATTGAAAATGGACAATTTCATGAGAGATTGATTATTTTGACTGAAATATGACATGTTTCCATTGAAAATGGACATTTTCATAAGATAAATTGATTATTTTGTCTAAAATATGACATTTTTCCATTGAAAATGGACATTTTCGTAAGACAAATTGATTATTTTGCCTAAATATGTCATATTTCGATTGAAAATGGACAATTTCATGAGAGAGATTGATTATTTTGATTGAAATATGACATGTTTCCATTGAAAATGGACATTTTCATAAGATAAATTGATTATTTTGTCTAAAATATGACATGTTTCCATTGAAAATGGACATTTTCATAAGATAAATTGATTATTTTGTCTAAAATATGACATGTTTCGATTGAAAATGGGCATTTTCATGTGACAAGTTGATTATTTTGTCTAAAATATGACATGGTTCGATTGAAAATGGACAATTTCATGAGAGAGATTGATTATTTTGACTGAAATATGACATGTTTCCATTGAAAATGGACATTTTCATAAAATAAATTGATTATTTTGTCTAAAATATGACATGTTTCCATTGAAAATGGACAATTTCATAAGATAAATTGATTATTTTGTCTAAATTATGACATGTTTCCATTGAAAATGGACAATTTCATAAGATTCTCTAAAATGACGAACAATTTCTCTGTATGATCTGTGATTTCCTAATGATCGCTTTCGGTCACACGCAACATTCATTTATTCAACCCAAAATTGACAGCGACTAAGTGTTTATTGTATGAAATGATGTTGACGTATATAATTGTTTCATATTAATTCATAATGCGATTGTTTGGTTGCGGGAAGTCTTATTATGCATTGCATGTGATACACACTGATATATAGGTATCTTGTTCAGTTATAATAAATATTCTATCATATAATGAACGTTGTTCCAGTGCACTACTTACGAATAAATATATTTGCTAGATCATCATTTCAGGATTTTCGGCGGATCGACTCATTTTTTGAGGATGTCGCAAATGCAAATACAGGAATGAAGCACTGAATGCACTCAAACACAAATTACCTCTCTAAATTCTCGCGAAACTTCCTTATTTTTTGAATTTTCACGGAATTTTTTTAGTATTTTTGAATTTTCAGAAAATTTTAGAGGTGGCATTCCGAGCCAACGCAGATCAACCCCAAATTTGTTTTGTTTGCTTTCAATAAAATCAACGAACGTTTCATCCGCTAACTGCTGCTGTTGTAAGGTGCTGCATCGATCGCATTAAATGATCGTACAGCATTACTTGATTAACCACATCGAAAACATGTGATGTTGATAGCGTTTGCGATGCTGATGATCATGGTATGACAGATGGTGAGTTCTTATCAAATTAATTGAATTCAATTAAGAGACACTCAATGAACAGCCGCTTGAGTGAATGGTGCTGCTGCTTTTCGAAGGTGTTTCGAGCCGAGTGATTGAAGAAGTTGTGTGCAAATCAACCGATTGATTTCTTTCTCAGCGATTCAGTTTGCAACAAACCGCTATCGATGCTGCTCATCGTCAGATGATTATTGCCGATGGCCCAGAGAACATCCATAGATCAAAGAACGTTATTGAGTTTGTGCGAGAGTTAAAATGAGCGGTCTTTTGGTCCCTTTTATTTGTTTTATATTATGCTAATTAATATTGGTTATTAGTTGAATTTGTTTGCTTGTTAATCTTTATTGTATGAGTTTTGTGTAGAATAACAATAGCAATGTGATGGTAATGTGTATTGTTATTGGAGCAGTTGCGGTGGTGTGATTTGCTTGGAACGTGCGATTTGATGAGAAGAAATTTTAATGAGACTGAATTCATTTGTTGATTGATGTATTTTGTAGACGCATTCATATCGATAGTGAATTAATAATCTTATAATATGGATTATTTTAGTTGTTATGTTGTTATATTTTTCATATCGGCGTTGTTTTAGTGGAGCCGTGATAGCGATGGCATGATTAGAATGCACAAATCACAATGATAACGTTCTGAACAGCAATGACGAGTTTAATTAGTGTAGGATTAGATTGATGACGTGATATAACGATGACATTGATATAACGGATATAAATCCCCAAGATAATCACGATTGAGATTAAAGGTGTGATAAAGCAGACATACAGCAAACAAATTCGTGACATAGTCTTTAAAAGACTCTTTTGGACAACTTTTGTGTATCATTTGCTTTGATAGTTTCCACCGAGTGTATGACGTGGTTTTAATTCGTTTTGAAGTTTTAATTCGTCGTTAAAATAACTGTTTATTTATTTATTGAATAGTATTAAGAATTAATATAATAATGATTATTAGTTGCTTGTTTTTATTAGGGATTAGATTGTATATTGTACGATTAGAGTGATAATAAAGACAGGTAGTCTTTGATAAGAGCAGTGATAATTTTATTTTTGTTGTTAGTTGTTTTTTACTGCTATTTGTACTTTGTTTGATATTGCTGACATTTGTAAGCTGATAAAGATGTGTGTTAATGAATATGTGAAAAGCGTCTAGCATAGCAACATTGGATGGTTTATTTTGTTTTGTTCGATCGGTGGCTGCTTGAGCGATGCTTTATTGCTGGTTAATGCTAACAGTAGTGATAATAATTAATAATAATAAAAGTATGAAGACAATGCTGATGAACTGGTTTCGATAATGTCACTGACTGTGAGTCTGTCAATCAAATTTCGTCATTTCTTCGCGGAGAACATCGATTCACTTTCTCAGTGCACTCAGCCTTACTCAAAAAATGTTCACACGAAATTTCAAATTTCTCACGCGTTAGCATATGAAGTTACATAGCACATCTCATACAGCGATTATGCTGCAGTTAAATGATATCAAATGCTGCATTCATTCCGTGTGATTACTGCACACTTAGTTTTGAATTATACAGCAATATCCTGATTTTTATTGTTAGATAGAACATTACGATGGAATGAGCGGCTTTCACTGATGATTTATTCGTTTTGAGATGAGTTATTTAATCACTTATTGTTAGACGGATAATAATTTTGATTTTTTGTTATTGTTATTATCATTATTATTGTTATTATTATTAGTATTGCTATTATTATTATTATTATTATTATTATTATATTGTTACCATTGTTATTGTCATTGTTGTTGCTACCGGTATGAAATGGTAAGTTCTCCGACGAATTGTAAGCGCAAACTCTTCCCATCTATCCATCGATTCATTCCCGGGCAGAAGATTTTCCCGCTTAGTTGGGCAAATGGCATGCAATTGATCGATCTGCATGGCGTCCAATCGATCGTTGAAACCCTATCATATATATATTTTGTTTCTGTTTAAAGCATGAATATGCTGTTTTGTTACAATTTATTGTTAATGAATGGAATGAATAGTATGAGAATGATAAATGAAATGGAATTTCGTACTTTGATTTGAGGCATTTCAATAAAAAGAAATCTTGCTTGGAATGATGAACAGAAAAGAGAGTGATGCTGATTGACTTGTTTCAGATGATCGCTGTTGTGCAATGATTTTCGGTTTTCGAGAATTATTTCCTCTCGTTATTCATTTACTTATTTTCATCGAAATATACAAGTAATATAACTATATAAATCAAAAATTGTATCGTTTCGATTTGCATCGCTTTCTGAATGACTGTGGTAATTCTGTTATTATTACTATTATTACTGCTGTTAATATTATTATGATAAAGAACAGTCCGCAAACTTTCGCAAACACCGACATATATTATAATATTGATTTCATTGTTATTATTCATTGAGCATATTGCTATTGTATATAACATACTTATAAGTGAATTGTTGCGATGCAGTAGGCAAATTGATAGCAGAGATAATATAAATAAAAGTGATAAAACATGAGTAAGTGTGATAAATTTAGTGATAAGACGTCAATAAATACGGGGTTTGCGTTTGTTTGCTGTGCATAAGCACTCATATCAGTTCGATAGATTCACCGATTGAACGAAGTATGCTGCTGTTCTCTTGCAGTGGCAATAACTTCTTATGCTAGTCGCCTATATTGCACCATTTGATCTAGTCGATATTGCTCTTATCGTATTGTAATTAAAGTTATTATTATCATTATCAGTGCTGTTTTTGCTATTGTTATTACTGTAATTAGCATTCATTTCTAATTATACGCACAAAACCGGTTCCTAATTGCGCATGGATCTCGTCCTTAGAATGGCAATCATTATTAAGTTCTGGTTTCAACCATTTCCGTGAAACCATTAGCATAAACGCACTTGTGGTTCAATCAGTTATGTGCCTTATACCAATTGTTATGAGTGTGATGCTGTTTGTGATTGTATCAACTTTTTTTCGGAATTTTTGGTAATTATTGAATTTTGTCGAAGACTATTTGGTTATCTTGGAGAGCATTCGGCTGTTTGGCTATTTTGTGTTGAATATTCGGCTTATTATGTAAACAAATCAATAATTCTGATAATATTCTCTCTTGCAGAATATTCAATTCGTTTAATTGAATTAATTCATTGTGTATCTGTGTTGACTATCGAACGGACGTGCGATCTGTTGTGAAGGTTTGCAATTGAAGAGCGATTAGAAACATAAATAAATACCAATTGTAACAATGACTGACGAGCACAATGAAGCCACATGCAAAGCCTTAAATGGGACGATATCACCCCGCGAAGCAATGCCTGAGGATGACCCCAATGAGAATGTCAACCCTGAAGGTGTTGTCGAGCCCCGTTGGGGACCAAAACATGCCGGCGCTCGACAGATTGTATCACTTATGGTATAAAGTTTACAATCGTTATTCATTTTGATGTTGATGAGTTATCATCTTGATTTTGAGTTGTTTGGATGCTTCGTTGCTGTACAACATGCGTGCACTATACCTACCTGCCACCACTAGGAGCAGATGACATCATCAACAGACGAGTCTTGTATATAAAGGATAGTATTACTGTGTTTCTTCTATCAAAACCTGCGTCAATTTA
>JAPYMA010000400.1:0-125366 GCA_035041965.1 Anisakis pegreffii
TGTTGAAACTGCTTCAACAATATGCAATCCATCATGATCACTGTCTAATTAAACAAACACATCAAACAAAACTGACATAAAAATATCAATCTCTTCTGTGATTTTCCTTTCAAAGTAGACCACATTCGGTGATATTCTACCAATCTCACAAATGCACTGAAATAAATATTTCATATTGTTCATTTCTTCCATCGTCACATCCCGTTCAGCTTCACCTTCGATCAAAGGTCGAATTTCAGTACTTGATTTGAGCACATAAACCTGAGAAGACCGACTATTTGAAAATGGTGACCTTCAAACAGCCATGCTAATGAGTGATCAATACAGATACAGTGTATTGAAATGAGCCAAGCCGTGCAACTGAGACAACATCAGAAAATCGGCTATCCCTCAAAAATTGAGCAGAGTTGCCCTACAAAATAATAGACTTTTCTAAAAGCAGAGAATCTTGGGAATATGACAATGTGCATAAAATAACGTATTAATGGGAAAATTGGAGAATACCGTTACCTTGAATACCTTGAATACGGCAAACCCTTTAGTGCCATAGTAATCTATGTATTAATCTATAATGATACAATGTATACGAATGAGCGCCTCTCCGCTAGTTGAGATACCTAAAACAAAATAGCTGTATCTTCTCAAGAAAGCAAAATCGCTCAGCAAAATGTACATTTTTCTGAATCTAATAATTTGGCTGGATCAAGCAATGCAAAGAAATACACATGTTAGTGGGCAAACTTGAGAGTTCGATGACTTTGAAAGTGGCACCCGCATCGCCTTAAGATACTAATAAGAAAATGCCTATATCTATTCAACTAGGTTTAATTGCTAAGTAAAATTTATAATACTCTGAAACTAGAGGTACTGCTGGATCGAACGGCGAAAAGAAATTCACATGTTTCCGGGCGAACCTGAGATTACGGTACACTCGAGTTTCATTAAACTTCTGCATCTCTACCTTCTCGTATATTCTCATGCTATTTTCCTTCTCACTAGTCATCGCAATGCTATTTCGACAATTCCCAGCTTCATGACGAAAGCAAACACCCCACCTGTCCATCGATTTTTAGCCACCATGATGGCTTAAATCACTTTCAATTCAGTTACAAAGATTCTGTGGCTGTTTAGGTACATTTCATTCGATTCATATTAATAAATTTCAATGCCTCCGGATTTCATCCGGAATGAAAAAGCTTCTAAGATCCGAGAGAATGATCTCGGCGAAATATCGTTTCTTTTTTTCCACTGATGATAGAATTCCCCCACTAGTGATATGACATAATAATTTGTGCATGTTTTGTTGATCACTTCGTTGTGATCATAATGTGCACTCTATGATCTGTTAATGGTACCATACCAATTGATCTCCACAGATCATATCGCTATGATTGATTACCTTGCTCATTCACTATTCATTCATTTCGCTTATATATGTTCTGTGCGGTGCAGTTGAGGTGCGTAATATATTTTTGTATACGTTATTCATGATTTTAGCTCGCTCATGTTTTTCTGGTGCAATTTAGAATTGCGCCATAGATATTTTGAGATCGCATTATCATCCAATTTTTCATGTTTTTAGCATCATGTCGCGTGTTAGGTTGATTGCTCGGATTGTATTGATACGAACTTGAGGAAAACTACGGATTAATCTTTTAATACTGTTCTAGGTCAGAGGTGATCGAGACTGGACAAACCTTGACAGTTTCAACGATACTGTCACTGGTCATCATTTCGAATCAAAGGTGAGGAATTGAATCATTTCTGTGGTGATTAATTTGTTGGTGATGTGAAATTACTTTCTTGTCAATCAATCTTGTTAATTTCTCTTTATCAGGCAGAAATTTATCGTATATTCTGTAAGTATGGGTATTGTGTGAATACTCTCTGTTAGATGGGTTGGTGTATAAAACAGTTGTGTGATAACAGACATAATATAGATAGAGATGTTGATATTTTGGATAATGTAGCAATGCGATATTTGCTTGAAAATGATATATCTTGTCAGCATTAAACTGTCATCCAATTGTAGGTAGAATCGCATGATGATGGTTCGAACTGGATGACGAGACACCACAACCGATGGTGACGGACCGATGGACGATTCTATAGACGTGGTGGTACCAATACGTCTTTATCAATATTCAGCAGTATCAACAGTAATTATCAATCTCGGAATCAGTATTCAACAGCATCATCTGGCTCTATCAAAGCAGCAGAATCAACGATTCAACAATAATATTCAACCAAAGAAGCGCCAGGTTAGTAGTTTCGGACTTGTACTTAGGGACACAGAATAAAATTCAGTCGTGGCCAGTGACCACTTTATTTTTTACATTCTTCATTCTTTTATTCTTTCATTCATTTATGAATATTGTGAATAATGTTTGTACGTGTTGTTAATTCCATGTAAATCGTAGTTTATTTGTAATTGACCAATTATGTTTAGAAGACAATACAGTGACAAACATTATAATGCATTGTTCAATGTTATTATTGTCCAAGATATTAATGGTGTCATGTGTTTAACTGGGGGATTTTTTAGTGTTTTTAATTGAATTGTTAATGTTATTTGTGTTATTTTGTCGTCATTGATTTTTGTTATTGTTATTATTGTTAATGTCACTGTATTGTCATATGCTGAGAAGTTTAGCTTATTTGAAACAATTCTATATCGAAGGAAAAACGTTATAAATTCTGAATTAAATTACTGCTTATTGGATTTTGTTTTCTATTCATTTTTTAATGTTGCAAATTAATTGATGTATGCATATATTTATGTAAATTGTCACAAATTGTCATGAACATTTTCATTATTTATTTCTTTATTTATTCATTTTGTACATTCATCAATAATGTGAAGATTGTAAACCTTTTTATAAGGGATGTGGGTAGGGCGAAGGAGGGATGCGGCACGTAACGACCCGCTTAACTCCGGAGCCAGAGGTAGGGACTTGGACTGGCTATAGATATGGCCCATCCCACCTGATTGAAATTTTTTTCAGTTTCTGCACCTCACCATTCCCCCACCCCCTCCTCCGCCTCCCCAATGTGGACTCTATTACGTGAATTCGTATTGGACTCTAACATAGTCTAGCACACTTGCTGATATGTACTGAGGTAGCTATCGCAGCTTAACTTAATTTGATGTAAGTTAGTCATAACTTTTACTTGACTTAGCTTGACTGTGACTGTATTATAAGCCCACTGAGCCAAAACTCTGAAACGACTTGACTGGAAATTTATCACTTGTTGTCTTGAGTTGGTGTAGCGATTAGCGGGCTTTGACTTTGCTTAGTTAAATGTTAGTTCAACGTTACTGTGGACCATATTAGCATGTGATTTCGAGGAATACTTAGTTATCAATGGACAACCTGACGCAGTATCCTAATCTTGTCGTGGCTGAGAAAAAGGCTCTCGGAATTGATCACTCCTTCGATGTAGAGATATCACATCAGAGATTTTATAGTTTGCTGCGGGAGGAGTTGTGACTGGGGTTGATAATAGCTGCACTGGCAAATGAAAAAAGAAAATTATCCTCGTAAAAATGAGTTGCACGAACGTAGGGTATGAATCGCCTTATGAAGTTGGCGGTAGGTCTGGAAAGTTCGCCTGGACCACTCACCCGAAGAGTCGAGTCGCTAGGTGGCGACTCGAAGAACGTCTTCTTTGTAGTGCTGTTTAGTGACAACTAAACTGAGTTGAATGCTATATCATATGTGCAATTAATGGTCATTTTTAAAAAGCATATTTTGGTTGCATGGGTGATCCCAACCCGTCGAGCTGCCAACAAGAGGGGCTAGGTTTAAGTAAATGCGACAGGCGTTCCCCGCCTACCGGCAGTCTCGGCGAATCGGGGAGAAAGAACTTAAAATACGCTAGCGATATTTACCCGAGTTTCGCTAGCATTTATTCTACAGAACATATTATGGGCGTTCCCGGCCCGGGAAAGGCGCCGATTTGACCGGGGATAGGGAATGCGCGTAAGTTGGCCTGAGTAGTGCCTTCGGGCATTTGCTCAGGTAACGAGGGCTCCCGGACTCACTGTGCGCACTTTCTCTTAACAGGGGGGAATTATAATCGGGTTGACCATTGGCTCGCACATATGAAATCGGTTCATTCAGTTCAATGTTGCTAAATGCATTATAAGGACAAATCTCTCAGGTGTTTGTGGTTACTCGCCGAAGCTTATCTATTTGCTAGTGTCATGATGGCATTCATACACATTCTCTGATGCAATCCTTATTTCCCTTGCCAGAGCAGTTATTGATCATCATTAGCGCTAATAAGGTACTTGATAAGTTTGAGAAATCCATTTAAATGGGATGTGAAGCATTGTGGATTCTTCAGTTTTGTTTTGAATAGCTACCCTGGCATATGAAAAAAAATCCCTATAAAAATGAGTTTCAAGAACGTAGGGTATGAATCGCCTTATGAAGTTAGCGGTAGGTCTGGAAAGTTCGCTTGGACCACTCATCTTATAGAGTCGAGTTGCTGAGTGGTGACTCGAAGAACATCTTCCTCAGAGTGCTGTTTAATGACAGCTGAACTAAAGTTTCAATGTTATTAAATGCGTTATGAGGAGAAATCTCTCAGGTGTTTGTGGTTACTCGCCGAAGCTTATCTATTAGCTAGTGTCATGATGGCATTCATACACTTCTATGATGACATCCTTATCTCCCATGCCAGTGCAGCTATTGTCCGTCACTAGCGCTGATAAGGTACTTGATAAGCTTGAGAAATCCATTCAACGGGAATGTGAAGCATTGTGGGTTCTCCAGTTTGCTAACGGGGAAACGTTTGAATATCATCAAATTTTAAAGTCATCGCCCTGTTCGTAATAGTTGACCACTTCCGAGAGCTTATGTCCCGGGCCAGGATTGAACTGGATGACTGCGTTTGGGTTGCGCATAGAGGTTAGAATTTTCTCTTGACCGCTGACATAAGGTCTTCTCAGGCTTGGAATGAGCTGATATGTGTGTCTTCAATAAGGTGTTTCTGAGATAGCATTTTTGGGCTAATATTGTGAAATTTTCTCATAGTTTATAATTTGAGGACTCAGATGATAACTTGAGTAATAGAAAGGCAGGTAGCATTCCTCGGATTGCTCTCATACCTTGCGTAGACAGAGACAAGGTCTGAGTTAAGCTTCACTTATCAATAACTTGACTTGACTTCAAACTCATTTTGAGTTGAACGAAAGCGATTGCAGCTCGCTTGATTCTGTTTGTGTTCTTTCAGAATGTGTTCATGTTGTTTTGTTTCGGATTGTCCGTTCGGATGTATCCATTGAAATCCCGTGTTTATGTAAATGTTCGTTTGATTGTTCTGTTGCTGTTGCCGTTGTGTATACATACATGAGCATGAAATATATATGGGCATTGGATATACAGGCATGAAATATGTTAATTTGATGATGTTAATTGTTGTTTATATTAATTTGTTTGATTGTCCTGTTGCCGTGATTATTTCGTGTTGTTGTTGAGGTGATGATTATTTCGTGTTTTCGTGCCTTCATCACTTTGTTCATCCTCTCGTTGTTCATTACCGTGTTTTTCATGCTGTCGCACCAGGCATAATGAGGGGAAGTATTGCTAGGCATGATTTAGTGGCGTTCCATGATTGAGACAGAATCGCAAAATGCGTAGAGAACCCTGCACAAATTATCCGGGTGCAATTGGACGTCACATGATAGGGACAGGCTCAAGTTTGATGCTCTTACCTGGACATAAGCTCATAACTTTGCTGAGATTTGGATAAATTTGAAAGTATCAATGGTGCGTGGCTCGACAGCTGTATTAAATGTTTTTCCACGTGTTACCACACATTACACCGAAATCACCTGAAAGGATCAACGAGTCGTCAGGATCTGTCGAGTTTAGGATTGTCTTGGCAGCAAGTGTTGCAGTTTTGTGAAGATAGGTTCGAATGAATCCAAGTGCAGTGTAGGTTCTAGAATTGTTTACATCGCAGTTGGAGACTAAGAACTTGAAATTCAAAGACTTCTCGAAATATTGATGTGAGAAGGCATTTAGAAAATTTAATAATGCAAAACACTGTTATTGATTCAGCAAGGTGTAAATGAAATGAGTAATGATGAATTGAGGAATATCTCATGAGAAGATCGCACACATAACTCAAGCATAGTGAGACAATTCTCGGCCAATGAAATAGCTTCTTTCGAAGAACATGATGATATGACAAAAAACGAGAGTTTTCGAGTAAGGGGATAGATCCTCTCGGAAGGTATGAAAAACATTTAGTCATTTAGCATAGGATAAGAATTTCAAAGCAAGTAGGGCATTCATGGTGTGGCGTTTAATGCATGTTAGCGTAAATCTTACGATGAAATCAGTAGGTTAGAATGAGCATCACTGTTTGAGATTTACTAATATGCACAGAAAAGGTAGCTGCCTGTTAATTATGTTCAATTTTTTTCTTCTGTGGAGAGCATGCAACTTCGAACAAACCACTTGCATTTCCCTCCGGCAGCCGTGAGTCATGCTTCGTATCGATATCTTCAAGAGTATTCGGTTAGCGCTTCTGAATGTACATGCATGCTCTTCTTTCCTTCTATCTGAGTGAGGATATTCGTGAATAACCATGCAAGGACGGTGGCAACTGTAACGGTAAGTGCTCAAGTACGTGGTAAATGTAATGGCGATATACATGGCAACTGCAATGGTAAATGTACATGCATGCTCCTCTATCCAACTTTAATGCTCAAGCTGAACGTCATTTCATTCACTTCTCTAGTAGAAGCTTTTGGAAACTCAGGTGGCTCCACCTAGCAGTCAATAGAAACACATAATATCTCGACAATGCTTCACATAATAGCTCGCTTGATTCTGTTTCGTTATTAATCGTAAGATATTCTTCCGGAATGTGTTCATGTTATTTTGTTTTTAATTACCCGATTGGATGAAGACATTGAAATCCCGTGTTTATGTAAATTTTACGTAAATATTTGTATGATTGTTCTCTTGCTGTTATTGTTGTTCATACACAAATTTCTGTTCCAGCACTTCCATTTCAGTCGCTTGCAAAGGCATTATTTTTCCTTATGAAGGTTTATTTTAAGTTACAATCTCGAAAACTAAAGAATGAATTTCCCTGAAACCTTCTGTGCTTGTAGAGAATTCAATTCTCTTTCCAATGGACTACTTGGCATTGACCGATCAAATCTCTGTTCCGACACTTTTTCCACTTCAATTGATCACATCATTTTTATTTGATTGAAACTTCCCTGGTTAAACTTTTACTACTCCAGAAATGAGCCAATTCTTGTAGCCAGTCTTTGTCTGAACGTGGAAAATTTATTTCTCTTCCCAATGATACCTCATGTACACATTCAGGTCAGGTGTAGCCTTGAAACACGTCAAATTCCTGTGCCTCATCGATGAATTAATTCGCCCTGCTGGGTCTCTTTTTCTCTGTGCTCTACTTGACCGCGTCGCTTCAAAAGTGCAATTTGGCTTCTGTTGCCAACCCCCATAAATCGCCTTGATCAATGGTTAAGAAATTCACTTTCCTGAACCCATATCAAATGAAAATGCGAATTCCGTCACTTGGCGAATCATCACTCTGTTCGTACACGGCGAACTGTCAGCATTCCGTTTGCTCTATATTAGGGTGACCGACAAATACGTTTAGGACAATTCTAAGTCGGACAAAAAACGCCATGCTACTCACTATCAGTGATAAGGCACGAGTTATCATAGACTTTCGCGATGCAAATTGTCCAAGTAGCACTTGCCGTCGAGCAAATTGTCGTAGGCCCTATTGCTCTGGGACCACGACCAATGACCAAGTGACAAGGGGGGGGGTTAGTCTGAAGCTACGCTTAGGCTTACGCTGAGGCTGCGCTTAGGCCGAAGTTAAGCCTCAGTAATACGCGTTTCATACCACACATACAAAATGGTCAGCATGCGTTCGAATTGCTCAAAAAGCGAACCTAAACGAAGTTTGTGTGACTAACTACGTGCTGGATAAATGTCGTGCTTGCAATTGTCGCTTGGTCATTTGTCGTAGACCCATTGCCCTTGTCCAGTTTGGCACATGAACATTGCCAAATTACGAAGCATTTTTATCATTATCATTTAGCGGTACTCTCGTACTGAAGTACCGCTCGAAATTTGCTTTTTGTTTACTAAAAGGAAACGACGAATGTGATGAATAGTGAAAAGGGTGTTGAGGAAATGTCGGTGATAAGAACTTAAGTGGAAAGGATTGCAGATTGACGAGTGATATTTAGTGCGACGATATCCGGTGTGAACATACGGTATCGCACTTGTGTGTGGTGGTGTCAGTGAATATTTTGTCGTGAGACGACTTCATTCTTTCGTTAAAACATACACAAGTGAAAACTCCTTCCTGAAGTCCAGTCGAAGTCTTGTATGAACCGCCGTCAAAATGTCCATGTTTGGTATGGACGACAACACAAAATGCCTCCTGATTCAAGAAGTTTATCAGCGTCCGCTTTTGTGGAAGGTTTGTTTGGTTTCTTTCTTGTACATTTCTAGGTTTTTTTATCAGCTTTCAACTGAACGCCATAATGCCAGATTGTAATGCTCGTTGTCAATTTTTCAGGCATCTGATCCGCATTATGCAGATATTGCTGCACGTTGGGATGCATTCAATGAAATTGCTCAAGCACTCAGCGATGACGAAGTGAAGTTCTCATGTGCGTAATTGAATTGTTCATTCACTCGCGATTTATTTCACTTCTCATTTATTTCATTCATATATATATATATATATATATATATATATATATATATATATATATATATATATATATATATATATATGTGTATGTATGCAATCAAAATGTTCAGGTGAAATGGTGAAAATGGCATGGAAAAATATAACAGATTATTACAATCACATAAGGCGCCGTAATGATCGTGCTTCGATTACCGGCATAAGGATGCCCGATTCCAAATGGCAGTTCTATAACATGTTGCATTTCACGAAACAATACAAACCTTTAAGAAGACGGAGAATAGATGGACTGCATCAATCCGTTAAGGTTGTTATAATACTGATTCAGCTGATAGTGGCTGGCTTTCTCACCACCTACCGTCACTAGAATTTACGTCGTTGCCGTCTTGTCAACGTCACGAAAAACAGTCTTGTCAGTGAGAAGCACTCTTTGTCGGTCTGAAGATGCTTCTTGATGTGATTTATGTTCTGAGGTTCAGTTAATGTTGATAAGATGAACTATATTCAGTATGGAATGTGAATAAATTATGAGATTCATTCATTGATTTGGGTTTCAGAGGTGTGTGACGATAACAACGAATAGTAACGCGATGCGATCGAGAAAAGGAGGACGATTGTTTTCAAGGTGTCACAGTGTTTGTGCCGTATGCTACATATTCTCAAATCCATACTTATCGTCGATAATAGCAGTGATAGTAACGGAAATGCGGATGAGATTGATGTTGACGGAATTCATTCAGTTCTCATTTCATGTAACATGCTTTGCACTAACGAAATTTTTAAAAAAATTTTAAGGCTTAAGATAATGAAAAGTTAAGATCTCTTCAAGTATCTCTCTTTATTCAGACTGAAAAATGCTTCTCGCATTTCGACATCGGTGAAATGTTTCGCTAGATGCGATAAGCGATCGCGTCGACAACTGACTCGTTTGAAGATGAAGAAAAAATTTGATGTTAAGAGTGAACGTAATGTGAAATTAGAGGACGACGACGAGGATGAACAAGAACAGTCAGGCGACAGTTTCACATCACAGAAACGATCTCAAAGTATGTTATTGTCTACGAATAACAACAAAAATGATGCGATTGCATCGTTCGGTTAGTTCTCACTTGTTCATATTTAATTCAATATGACCTTTAAGCGCTCCTTTAGGCACGTAGCGTTCTAGTATTGCATCTCAATGTTCGTCTAATACAATCCGTTGTTGTGTCGTTGAAAGCGGTTATTTTTCATTGACAACAAAGATGGATACCAGTCCTGACCAGTGGCTACAATCAGCCGATCATTTATGATTTTTACACATCATTAATAAGGAACACTTTCAGCCGAATCCATGATTGAACGGTTGATGTTGATAAAAGTCGAATCGAATCCAATGTACGCGAGGATATGCGAATCAATTGACGAAGCAATGCACCAGATTGAGACATTTCTTCGTAACAAACACAAACTCTCACCTTAATTCACTTAATTAAACTCATTTTCAAATTTTGCGTTCTCGTCGTATCGCAGTTCTCGATGCGAGACTAATGGTAAGGATGAGAGCTAGAATTGCGCTCACATCTAGGGTCATTGAGTACTTGAGGGAATGTTCTTCGTTCGGCAGCATCAAGAATATTAAATTTCACAAGTCAGTGAAATGAAAAAAAAACTAGTAGAAGGATTTGTTCAAAGTAACTCTTCTGGAGTTTCATACTCTTCACTATTTGACTAACTAACTGCTCGTCATAATATATTATCATCAGTATGTGTATGATTTCGTTGTATTTGATATGGTGTGTTCTTCCATTATCGGGCTTTACGTTGTGGTCGTCATTGAGGAATGAGAATTGTGTGTTGTTGTTTTACATGCATACGTACATGTTCTGTGTGAGAGATTTATTCGTTGTTAATACATTTGTACATAAATAACCGTTGATGTACAGTTGATTGTTGTGTTTTGGAGAGTGTTTATGTGCTTATATGGCTTATATGGAATTATCAATAAATGTCGCTATCTTTGCTGAATTTTTAGTATGCAGGATTTGTTTCACTTCGAATGAGACCTTTTTTTCGATCGATTTGTTAGCAACGAGCAGAGCTTTTTTGTTGTGGTTTCGTTCATTATTTGAAATCTTTGATTATAAATCTTATAAGTTATCTATGGAATAACATTTCTGCTTCATTTTATGCTGATTGCATTTGTGGGGAACTGGAGATGACTGTTTCGGGACGGTGCGTTAACAACACAAAGTCATAAAAAATTAGTTTATGTAACTGACTAGAGCGACCGATACTGATTGTGAGGTGAGTTTTAGTTGATGGGTCGACGTTAAATGCTTTCTTATCAGTCAGATGATTTTAAGATTTTAGAGTGTTTGGTTGAAAGAAGTTTTTACGTGGTTTGTTTGGGAACGCTTCGAGAAAATGAACCGCAACTTATTCTGTAAACATCAATTGTCGCCGAGATTACTGTTTTGAAGAACATTTGAGTTTTAATGATTTTTGAATTTCAGTTTTAATAATTTGAGTTTTAATCTTTTAATGATTTCTGAGCGAGTTGCGATAATTGAATTGAATGAATGGTTATAGGAGTAGTGGCTGCATCTTGAAAAGAATTTGAATTGCAGTTCGTTGCAAAGTTCGTAACGGACTGACAGTGATTGTTGGTTAGAGGAGATGGATGCCTGGTGTAGATATTGATAGAGCTTTAATGCAGTTGGTCATATGTTCACCATTTTCATTATTTTAAGTCGCTTATTTTATGCTTTTTTTCGGCCTTGTTTCGATTTTATAATGTAAAGTTATTTCTCACCGTCGAACTTGCCGTGAATGTCTAAATATGAACCATGAAAAACAGCAATTTTTATCGCATAGTTAAAGAAGTTATACCGAGTAATTTGTTCATTTTTACTTTCAAAATGTTGACACCTTGTCATTTGGTCGTGCATTTCCTACTTTTTCGTGGGTGATCTGAACTTACACCATCATCAAGCAGATTAGGGCACTTTTGCTGTTAGCGGGCTCCACCGCACACACGTGCTTAGGGTACTGCTTCGCCTCGTGTGTATCCATGCAATTCGAAGTCAGATCAGGGGTATGTTTAAGCTCAGATTTACGCTTAGCCCAGTGATGAGGCTAACGCATAGGCTTAGGCTTTTATGTAAAGCGTATGAGTACACGAGCATCTGTGATGGCGCGGTGACATCCGTCAACAGCAAAAGTGCCCAGATGGGTTCTGTTATATCAGTTGTTCTGAAATTATATCCATAGAGTTTGTTGGAATCCACCTTGCGAAGCCATTTGAAAAGCTTCGATCAGCTTGGAATGTTTTTTAAATGTTTCGGGCAGCAACACGCCAGCTGTTTGTATCGATTGTGAATAATCAAACAGATACATGGAAGTAGTGAGCAGCGACACGTATCACACTGAGTATGAGTTTTCGATCGTGGAATGGCGTTCATATGAAAATCTTCCATCAACTAATTGTATCTGACTACAACTGATACGCAAATGATTCGAAATATGAGAGTTTGGGCGGTGAATTGTTCATGTGAAATTCTTTTTCAGTGATTCATAGTGAATTGCAATGGAGCATCTGCAAGCGTTGATTGATCCAAGCAAACAATTTGCTAAAGATTCAATTCGACTTGTGAAACGGTGTACGAAACCCGATCGTAAAGGTATTTATTGTTGACGAACATTTTATCCACTTAATACCTTTTCTTATTTGTCCGTATTTGTTTTGTATGCCTTTCTTCGGATATCAAATACCACTACCGTTGCGAGTTGGTTATTTGCTGGAGTACCCTTCCTGCTAGGAAAAAATAGAAGTTATAATTACAGGAGTAAGCTTAGTCTATAGAGTAATTACAGCCTTCGTCTGGATTAATGATGTTTTGATTTGTATTGTAACCTTGGAGTATCTACCGGTTTTGATTAGTCTTGAAATTGAAAGTTTATTTTTGTTTCAATGGGACTTTAATTGCAGAATATCAAAAGATTGCGGTGGCAACTGCAGTTGGTTTTGCGATTATGGGATTCATTGGTTTCTTTGTGAAACTTATTCATATACCAATCAATAATATTATCGTTGGCGGATAAGACTGACATCGACAAACCCATCGATCGATCTTCGATTATCGTTTTCTTTTCTTCAAATATTATCACACATACGTTTTACTGTACTTAACGTTTTCGTTGTTATTAAGTAATCTTAATGATGATACCACTTCAATAAAATAATGATTGTTTCGCTGAATTTGATCATTACAAGATTCATCTCGTGTGCTTTCAGTACGAAAGAAACTGATGAGAATTCATTTTAAGCCTTAGGAAAGCGAATTAATGCGGCGTTGACAGCGTGATGAATTCTCTCTTTGTTGAGCAGTCCAATGAAGTTGTTTGCTATTTCTGATATGAACAAAATAGTTCGTCTGATTGGTGACGGGAGAATTTGTTCGTAATTGAGGGAAGGATTCTGTGAAATAAGAGTATAGATTGGAATAATTTTGATTCCGTTTATGTGAAATACATTTTGAGTGGTAGCCGTATTCGTCATCGATAGTAATCGAAATTTCGTGGAATTTTTAGTGAACTTTTGAATGAAATTTATCACGATGTTTGTTTTTATTTTGTTGAAATGATGGAGTGATATCGAAGTTCATGAAACGATACTAAAATAAATTTTTTGACCTGAATGGTTTGCATTGTTTCATCAATTTATTCAATGCTGTAATTTGAGTAATTTTCGTGGATGTATCAATAAAACGTTTATTGATGGAATCGACGCACTGCAATACTGAAGACGTCAGTCATCGAGTAATCGAACCGTGATTTCACTCGCATCTTTTTGAGAGTATTGCATCAGCATTCATCAGCCCACAATTTCGAGTCTTTAGACTATGTTTTGTACGTCAGATTTCGGTGTTTTGACCCACATTGATTGCGTTATGTTACCTGGATTATCTGGATTGGCCAGGCTATCAAACGTTTGTAACGTTGCTGGCTACAATGCTTACGTTTTCGTGCGCATTGTTTTAGCCTCAATTTACGCCACCCCGCTGGCTAGGCGAGCATGCCAACCGAACACAACCGAGTAATTAATTAGTTGACGTGAATACTTTGCATACTTAATCGTAGCCAAATACCAGTCCAATAAATAATCATAACTCTAATAAAATAAATATTCCGCCGATCGACAAAACAACCACTCAATGTCCAAGTAACAATAACGTAATAATTGCGTTATGTAATGCACCAAAAGCGTGTGTCGAAATGTTCCGATGCTTTCGTCCTTTCTTCAGAATCACTAAAATGCGCAATTTGACAGCAGTGTTTCAAAATCGCATTTCATATGTACTTGTACGATAAAAACACTTAGAAATCGCTTGAATGCTACTGTTGTCGGCTGATAATATAGATCAGTCGCGCTGACTGTTGATTGATGTTCTGGACGATTCAGATCCTTCGATGGACTCTCATCACGATTCTGAGCAAAGTCAGCCGCATAATCGACAAATTGTTGTGTGCATCTCAGGAAAGCGTAAATCCGGTAAAGATTTCGTATGTGATCGGTTAGCGAAACGTTTGCAAATGTCGAATTTGAAAGTGGTGATACGTGCGATAAGCGCTCCACTCAAGGATGAGTACGCATCGCTTTTTCAACTCGATTCCGAACTACTCAAAACAGATGCTCCTTATAAAGAATTGTATCGCCGTCAAATGGTTGCCTGGGGTGAGGATATTCGCAGCAAAGATCCATCCTACTTCTGCAGGTTATCACTGCTGAAACAACCACTTCTTTCCTTCCATAACAAGCATCGTTCTCTATCCGCTTTTAACCAGTTTCAATGAGATTTTGTATCTCATTCGATAGCATTTAGTTGACAGTTTTTACGCAGTCACATCGTTCATCTATTATCCCTAAAATCAGTTATCAACAAGAAGTGCATACGAATAATATGATGCAGCAACGTTATAAAGAAGGGTACCGCAACCAATGATGTCTTCCTTGCAACAGTTTCGGTAGCGATTTGCATCGTATTGAACAATCTTTCAGGGCCGCGATCGCTGGTATTGATAATCGTTCAGCTGATATAATCCTTATCAGTGATATCCGTCGACCGTCAGATATCGAGTTTTTCAAGAGTAATTTTGGTGATAATTTGAGGTATTCATGAAATCTAATTTTCTTTTTTTAAATCTCAGTCTCAGCACCTTTATGATAACGAAACGAATAAATTTTATGAGCAATTTTAAGCACGCAGTACGTTATGCGTACAAAATGTAATGAATGAAATATTTAGGCTGATCAGAGTGGAAAGCAGCGATGAGGTTCGTACGAGTCGTGGTTGGAAATATACAGCAAATATTGACGATGCAGAAACCGAATGTGCGTTGGATGACTTTAATGAATGGCATTTTATTGTTGATAATAATCAGTTTTACACTGATAGCATTAACGTATGCAATAGTAATAACAACGCTGATGGCGTAAGTAATGTCGCAAATGAATCCATTACATTGGATACGAGAATCGAACGGATTTGTGAGCAAATTAAACGCGAATTGATCTCGAATTGAAACTTCCTATGGCCTATTGTTACCTAACACACTCTTTGCATATCTCACATGAAAATGTTCACCGAATACATGTTATTAGCATTATTTTGAAGGTTATCATCTTTATTAATGTTATTAATGGATAATATCACAGAACAATTATGTACAATAATATTGTACCGATCACCGACTCTCGTCGCGTTCTCATTCACTGTTTGCGGCTTTCTTGCCTGAAAGGGATCTTACTGAACAACAGCAGTGCTGTGATGAGATGTAAGTTTTGTAAAAATGGTAATTGTTTCGAGATAAACACTCCTCATCGGAATATAACATAACATGCAAGCAAGAATGCCGTCCCACTGCATGTATGCTGGTGAAATGCAAAGAGCAATTGTATTGATAGCGAGACCTGTCTTGAGCGATGATGTTGGTCGTTTGGCTTTCAGCGAAAGTTTGTTGTTGTCTGATGATGAGGAGGATTTCTGATCGGAATGCCCCTTGCGTTTATTGAGCCATAGAAGATGAGAAGGTGGTATTGGCGGTGGTCTTGTGGTGTGACACGGTAAACCGTCAAAGCATTCCCTCACTTCATAACTTTTACCCGAACATCCTTTTGACATCGGATTTGTGTTGTCATATTCACATCGACGCGTACGCAACTCTTTATTACACTGGCATTTGCCCCAGTCACTCCATTCTGACCAATACGCCTCACCTGAAATGACATTCGTATGCTTGGTATTTAGATGGATGCGATTAGACAATATTAATTGTGACGAACAGATGTATGATATTCATAATAATAAATGATGTTTGATTGTGTGTTCTATGGCCAAAGGCGATATTTTCGTATGAGGTTCGTAATTACTCGTCGGAATTTGTCGATTGAAGGCACTGATAGAGGTGATAGTTTCATGTCAAATTTAGAATTACATTTTCCAACGAGTCTGCGATTTTCAACTTTGAAGTTCTGCGGTGGATGACTGAGGATATCTTTTGTTTTGAATCGTTTTCTTTATCAGTAATTCTGTCCATCTTATCAATATTACTGTCGCTAATTTCAAATGCCAAAATGATGTGGATTTAATTGAACGTTACCGGATGAGTGTTGACTGTTCAGGAAATCAACATCGGAACGATCGATAACTTGAATCGGTGAATCATCCATGTGCGATAATTCAATGTGCGATGAATCCGGTAGAGGCACCAAGTTCAGATCGAATGCCCTTTGTTGAGCACTTGTATGACGATTCAATGAATTGAGTTCATCCTTAGTGAAACAACCAAATCGAAGGACATTAACAGTGACACGTCTCGAAATTCACACTGATGTAAATTCGAAAGTTTGCTCAACAATTTTATCCTTCACGTTGAGTCTTTTGATCAACTCAAGGTCGTGACCGGTCAGTCTGCCTAAAGACATCTTGCCTAACGACAGTTTGCCTAAGGAACACTTTGCCTATTAGGCGAAATATCCATTAAAAAACCACAAGTTGGGCAAACAGTCCATTAGGCAAACTGTCGTTAGGCAAAATGTATTTAGGCAGATTGACCGGGTACTACCAAAGGTAGCAGCAAATCATTATTCAGAATTATTTAAGATATTTATCATCGATCTCATTCGAGTTCGAGAAAACTCACTTGCATTTTCTTTACAGTAGCTCTCAACGATTCGATTTCATTCAGTGGAGATTGTTCACCGCTATTTGAAGAGGTTCCTCTTTGATGCTCCTGAAAGATAGAATAGTTGCAACATTTCTTGTCCTGATTTAACTGCGATAACAATGATAACAATATTGCCATAAATAATAATAGCACTATCAATAACAATAATGAAATGGATCATAACAATAACGCGAACATTTGTTGCAGCGCCATCATCCAGCTCTGCAAGCGAACCAAATGAAATCGATGGCTGAATTGATAATTTATTCGAGAACGCATGATGATCATTTTCATTCGTCATTTTGCGATATTTTTCATCTTCAGCGGACGTTGCGGAGTGCTTCAATAAATTACTGAGAGATTGTATATTTTGCGCACGAGTGTATGAATATATTACTGCTGTTCTCATCACAGCTACATTGCCCCTCTTTCACTCATCACAACTTTTGCATACTGTATTAAAATTAGACCATATCAGTTCTGCCACTAACGAGCATGCTTGGTGTCTTATGAAAATTTGATTCAACCACTAAACGCAGCAATGCAGAAGAACATCTGCAAACGAACTCGTTTGATTATTGTATAAGCACTGTAGCACGCTTAATCTCGCCTGATTTTGACCTGTATCTCTGATTCATAGTTCTTTTCGGATTACCGATAACAAAAGCGTTAGAAAGTGTACTTCAGTTTAAAGCAATTCACAGTTTCAAGATAACAGTGATGTTGTTAGCAATATGGGGAAAGAACTGCTGAAAAGACATTAAAACCGATTATGCTTGACAGGATAAGTTTTTGTTCATCACTGGACTGATACAACGTACTCGATTTTTCACTCGTATGTGGAAGAGTTCACCAGAATGTGGTTTTTTCTGACTGTTCCGCTGTTGTTGCTTATCGTTATTGTCACTGTGCAGTTTATCTGCTGCCTCTGCAGTCATGCGATCGAGTAGCATTGCGAGTGCTTTCTCAGTATCTTCTTCTTGGAGGAGCTGAATATCACTTCAAAGTGGTTAATTTGGATGACGGGAATGATAGCACGACTGTTTGAAATCGAATGGAAGGGTTACGGCTCATATTGGTATCAGTCAACGAGCGAAGACTCAAATGACCCCACTGCCTTTTCATTCGTTGACCAATTCGCATGAAAACATTGACAATAGTGATAATATTATAGAAGCAGTGATAGTAACCATAAGAATCAAAGCAATATATAAATGATACCTTCTCAATGAGCTGGTCCTCATCTGAGTAGTCGATTGCGCTATTCGGCCATGTTTTTGACGCAGTTTCAGTTTTTCCGTGTGTTGTTTCGTGGCGATCACCTGTCGCTTCCGAATTTTCATCCAAATCGCTTTCTGTTGATATTTGCTGATCAACCGCTATCCGCCTTAACAAGTCAACTTCAAAATCGCTGAATTCCCCGAATGTAGAGTAAAAACGATAGAAACCGCCTACGACAATGAAAACACTAACCGTTCATTCGTCAATTTTGACAGCGATGGTTCCACACGTTTTGGTTTTCGTTCAGCACTGGCGTGATCATCAATGACGGCAACTTTTCGTGACGGTGATTGTAACGATTTCAGTGACGACTGAATTTGATCAACGAATTTAGTGGTTGGTTCACTTTCTGGCTCAGATTCTGGTGCAGATTCAGCCGATTGAGACTTCACTCGCTCGTCGTAATGATGTGGTTTGTTTTTATGGGAATTACTCGAAGGAGTTGTTAGCGGTTTGTGCGTTGTTGTAAGATTATGGCTGTGATGATGGCCTTTCTCGTTATCAGGCATCTTTTCATCCTCTTCTACGCTCCTCATCAATTCTGATCCAGCTTCTAGCGCCCCGTCTAGGCTCATATCGTCCGGTAATTCGTATGATAGCTGAGCTAAATTATCGTCATTTGTTTCTTCATCACTATGAACTCGCATTCTATGTTCATGCTGTTTAGCACTTTGCAGTATTGCCGATGATCTGGAATTCGAGCTGGATACATGGGACTTAGGCTGCTGGCGAGCCTCTTGATGGGTAGTATGATGTTCTTGATGCTCGTCAGACTTGCTCTGATCTGCGTCGTGATTATCGTCTTCGCCTCGTGTCATCTGTTCATCATCAGAGTTTTCCTCTTTCATGTGTGTTTTCTGTTTCTTTCCGTGTTTTGATCTACCACTTTCATCTTGTACCTTCACGTTGTTGTCATCACCGTTAAGAGGGTTCAATTCATCACTCAATGAATCCGAACCTCCGTCATTCTCTTGCGCACTTTGAACACTATTTTTGTGACTGGCATGGTTATGCGAAGGTATTTTCAGTGGTTTCGTACCGTTGTTTTCAGTTTTTGAGCCACGCGCTCTGTGCTCTTCAACACCACCTCAACAAAAAAGTAGTTGATCATCCGATTGAACATAATTTCAGCTTTAAATTCCATATGCCTATTTTTTGGGCATTCATCACAATGAAATGGCAACAATTTCCGTTGTTCTCCTCACTGAGAGTTCGTTCAAACAAATTTCAGTTATATTTGAAGTGATTTTGTGAAAGGCATGAAAAATTCCAAATATTCTCTTATTGTTTTGCAAACGGTAAAATGAAAGTCTCACGCAATGAATTTTTTGCAGTGGTTTTCGGCTTTCGATAATTTGGTTTACGAATTGGTACGATTGCCGAATCGGACGTTACTCTCGAGTTCGTTCCGTCTGCAACAAAATAATCTGGATATAGCTGCCGCATTGCCTCTTTGCGATCGGCCTCCCACGGATCTACAGCTTCGTAATCGGAGTCTTGAAGAGCCGCTTGAGATAAATTGTTTGGCTCGCATTCCTTGTATTCCTTCAAATAAGATCGAAAAACTATCTCTCTGTTATACTTGAACTGAGCCACGCTATCTGCATTTGATCAATGTAAGCGCTCGTTCTGTTCTCCGTTCATTGTTGTCATCAGATGATTGCAAGTTATGAGTACCGTTCTTGATATCAGTGGATATGCGTACAATATGCTAGCAATGTGACGTACCTGATTCTTTCCTAAACACGAGAATCCACGAACGGTATTACATGCTCGAACTCGAACACGCACATTATTCACGCAATACGACCACGCCGACCATGCGGCCCATACCGATGCGTACACTGCAAGTTATTGGTTGACTTATTTCATCTATTGATTGCAGTTTGATTGCAGTGTTTGCGAGACAACGAAACCGTTATCAGTTAACTTATTCAGAAGAGCGAGCCACTCCAGGACATGCTTCCCAAAAAGTTGTATTCAATGACTCTCTAGATGTGTCAAAGAAATTGGGGTTATCCAGTCTATTTATAATGAATATTTTTCCATCTTGATCGTTATCATTATCTGTTAGTGACTGAGATTGCTGAGAGTAATTGTTTTCGATTCAATCACTCAAGTTGGCGGTTGGATTGAAAAGATTTTAATTCATTTCGACGTGTCTTCATTTTGTTCTTTCAAACTCGTTAATTCGATAATCCTTGCGAACAATTCAATAAAATGTGTAATTTCACGCGGAGTGTCCATTAAATATCGCACTGACGTAAGAGATTGTAACATTTGAAAATGAGTGCAGTTTTAGGAGACACTCGTAAATTTAAGTGGATCACTTTGCGAAAGAGGATCGTTCAAGATTGATTTCAGTCAGTTTTTTGGAATTGTTTCGTTTCGTGAACATATGAAGGAAATTTTTGCAATTTGCAAACTCTTTTTTCAATCGAAAATACAAGTTCAATGATGGTGTTGCTGCAAAAAAAATGGAAAATATGGCGGATTGTGGAAAATATTGCTTGCTGTTTCGGGATCGAATGCATAAATCAGCGATCTTTTCTTCCTCTTTTTCTGATAAATCATCGGTAATTTTGTCAATAAATTTTGCGTATGAATGACATTCTAATGCAACTACAATTGAAAATTGCCAGTGCAATGTCAAGAATCTAGGACACTAGTGAGCGATTCAACGCAAAACGCAAACGAATTCTTCAATGCAGTGAAACGAATCGAAACGATGGATGAGTGATATCGATATAATAATAGAGAATGATCTTTCAGTCGCTTTCAAGCAATTAGGAAAACGGTTATTGATTAAAGCTGATCGCAAGGCTTTTATCAAATCGTAACGTTGAAATCTTGTGAGTGAGCGTTCACTCTTGATTTACGTCTGGTGAAGAGACGAACATTGTTAAAAGCCTCGTAATGATGCATTCATTAACGAATATGATACCGCGGGAGTTTTCGTGGAATTGAATCAGCTGCCTCATATATACGCAAATTTTGAATATTATCGTCAGTCAGTTGAAGCATGCAACTGTCGCCAGTTCACCGATTTTTTTGATAAATTATCGATAATTCGCAATTTTGTGGCGCTACTTCGAATCAAAAGTACAAGTTCAACGATAGCATTATCGCAAAAAAGTGGAAAACATTGTGGATTACTGAAAATATTGATTGCTGTTCCGAGAACAAATGTATAAATCAGCGATTGAATGCATAAGTCAGCGATTTTTTATTTCCTTCTTTTATCGATAATTGGTCGATTTATCGATAATTGAATGATAATCCAATAGAACTGATCGATTCGTGATGATGATAACAATGAAAGCTAACTTCAGTGATCAGTGCTGATTAACGAGAATTAATAAGGATGTCATCAAGAATACGATAAATGACTCGTTGATAAAATGATGATCTCAATGATTTATAGTCAAGTGATCGTGCGGGATAAGTGCAAAAAAATACGAACAAAAGGAATAAAATGGAAGTGAAATAACCTACTGAACTGCGCGTTCGAGGGTAAAGGCCGCGGTGTTGCGAACCCCATGAACTGATTCAATTTACCAGTTCGATAGCTGAACGGTGGTTCTGTGAGGATAAATGTTTCAGAAGATTCATCTTCATTCATGCCATTATCACTGATATTATCAGTGTCTTGATCGTTATCATTATCGTCGTATTGATCACCTTAAAGTAGAATTCCATCTTAGCACTATCATCGCAATTTAGTCATTCCGTTTTTGTTTCACATAAGCACTCATATTACCTAGTCGCGTGGTTGATGGCCATAGAGTATTAGTCGTTATATTGTTGGTTTTAGAATTGACAGAAAGATCTCATTATGGAAGCATATTATTTGGATGTGCAACATTTGAAGACTTCAGTTGGTCTTTCGTTCAACTGTCACTTTTCAAAATCAGCTGTCAGTTTTTCTATGACAACGAGAAACAGAAGATGAAAAGCAGTTACTAGTCATTAAAGTGATCAATACTCATTCAGTTACTAGTCATTAAAGTGATCAATACTCATTCAGTTACTAGTCATTAAAGTGATCAATACTCATTCAGTTACCAGTCATTAAAGTGATCAATATTCATTCAATTACTAATCATTCAAATGAACAATCATCTGAACATTATGAATTATCACTTAATTCTCAACAAATCAATATGGGAATATTCAAATCCATTGAGCAGTTGTTGAATTTTGGATAAAACTTGTGGTGAGGTTCGCTGAGATATACATTGTTTGAAGCCTTTTCTCGGTCATTCGTTATTTTCAACTTGGATGTTTATTTTTGATAACGCAAAATTGGTTTAAGTGAAATGAAGATTCGTCACAGTTCAATGAAAAGATCAGTTTCCGAAATCATGCCAGCGTTGAAAGTGCGCAAGTGTAAGTGCTCACTACAGCTGCCTGCTTTCAAGCAGAACGATAAATGATGCGAGTTGAAGAACGATCAAGTTATCACAGTGATAACTTTAGTCTTCTTATGCTCTCAAACATTCATTGTATCAATTACAAGCGGAATCGAATTCTTTGATTTCGAAGCCTCAATCGTGCTGATGCAGTCCTATCATGAGCAGGTTCGAAGTGAAATGAATGCAATGAATACAATAGGTTTGTACTACTCAAAAACAAATTTTCAGTCGCAATGCTCACACGCGAATTCTTCCATTCACAGCTCTATCTCATTCAATAATAATTCGCCAAACACGACTAACCTTTCGAGAGCGTTAAAGCAGTGATAAATAATAATGTTAAATGAATGTAGCGAATCAGCATTGATGGATGTTGAAAACGAGAGGTAATATTTGATTGCCGCACACGCTGAATGTTTTTTATGGATTATCTCGTTCTTTTAGAATGCTGTGTTGTATTCTATCTGCAATAACACAGCACAAAGATAATAACAGATAATAACAGTAACGGTAAAAACAGTAATGATAATATTAATATTAATATTAATGATAATAATAATAATAATAACAATAATAATAGAAATAATACTAATGAGAAAAATGAGAATAATAATAGTGGTCAAAAAAATTAGGTCAATTAGTGTTACGAACGAGACTGAACTGTGCTGGCATTGATATCAATATCGATATCAAATGAAGACGTCGGGAAGGAGATTGCTATAGAGGCGGCCTAAAAGAATGACCTAGAAAAAAGACCCTTCCAAAAATGGGTTTCTTTAGGAGAGATGTCTTCGTAATCGCCTTGGCGATATAACTTGCATTCAACATATGAAATTGAAATAATGCTTCATCAATCGTTATCGTTGCAATTTAATTTGCAGTAGTTAAATATTTTCATCATTCTTAGTTCTACACTCATTTATGCATCTTCCGTATGCTCTGATCTGTATTTGTTGCGAATCACTCGACGAAATAAATAATGGACCGAATAAAGTAAATGGGCATAATTCTCACTTATGCGCAGATCGCTATTCAAGCTCTGAATGCAAAGAAACTGAAACGATCGAATCGGAAATGACTGATTTCCGATTGAAATTCCATTGAATTGAGGTGATTGGGGGCAACAATTCGTTACATCTAGATGGATGTGGAGTTCATTATTCATTTTGAGCGGTTAATCTGAACACACAGCAGTTTTTTGTTGAGAACGATTTTATGCGATTGAGACGATGGCAAAGTGCAAGTTGTTGTGAGCAGTTTTTTGTTGTTGTAATATTCCAATTCAATGCAAAAAATATTCGTCTAGAATGAGGGTGACAGGCTTAAATGGGGGCGACAGTGAAGCAATTATCGACGAATCATTTCAGATGATCCGAATAATTTATTTTCTTGAAATCTTTCTTGAAATATTATCTTAGATCAAATAGGTCATGACGCAACATAGCAGCAAATCTCATCCATCAACTCGTAAGCGCATCTGCGAAAAAAAAGCCATTTCAAAGGCCATTATGAACTCCTCAAAGTAATGCTTTTTTTGAATTGAACGATTTACTAATGGATGGATTAATTCAATGGTAACATCTAATCGAGTGTTGAAAAATTGACCATTAATTGAAATATTGTGAACCTAAAATCTGTTCCAAATGAGGCATAGTATCAGTTCTTTTGCGAAGATAACATGATAGAGCTGCAGCATTCCTTGATGTACGGTATAGCATTGTCAGTTTATCTCGAATTGAATGATTTGTTGACGTTGGATCGTTTGAGATTGAGAACAGTAACAAAGTACAATGTATTTATTATTCATGACTTCACTTCATTTATCATTTCAAACACACAGCTTGACACAATCTCACTCGAATGAACACAAAAATGCCTCGAAGAAGCACAAAAGATTTTCAGAAAGGTGGTAATAGCACAATCGGTCAATTCAAAAGAGCAGCCTTTGAAGAGCAGTGATCGAAGACATTGATCAGTTTGAGACAATGATCATGAAGACCGTAGATAATGGAAATCTGATCACCAATGTAAAAATCAATTGCACGAATGAGAAAAATAGAATGAAATGATAATACTATTAAAATGAGATTACAATTATTTATAAACATGATCGTGTACTGCGCATAATGATCACTATCCATTAACATATGTCTATGATAGGATGTCGGATTTCACATAATCATCGGAATCTACGTTGTCATGTCGGATTTCACGTTCGATAGCCCACGGATCACGTGCGAGTGCAGTGTGCGTTTGGTTCGGCTTCAGACATAGTTGCCGCTCGACGTGACCAGCTCCACTGCAGTCGTTGCCTGGCGTGTGGCGACAAGATCGTACTCGAACTCGTTCATCTCGATAGCAATGCGACCATGCACCCCATTCCTGCCAGCCGCCCTTTGCTTCTTCACCTATATACTCCTTATATTTTAGCTATTCGGTAAGCATTATTATTATTATTCAAAAAATCCTTATCCACCCATGTAACAACGTCAAATTGATAGCCAAGCTGTTTGACTTGTTTGAATGACTTGTTTGAATCAAAAACCTCACGTGGTACGTATAAAAATCTTGTTCGCCTTGAGCGTGCACGACTTCACTGACTGAGTTTTAGTCGATTAACTTGAAATGATCGAATGCTGCCCAGATGTTTTTAGACATTTATTTGACAGCAGAAAGCTGGTGATCGCCAGATTACCAGTTCAGTTACTATCGATTGTGCTCCAGGAATGCCAACACTTTTTTAGCATCACGAGTGTGTCTGTGTTTCTCCACGTCCATTTCCACTACTGAACTCTTGTTGTGAGCAGTACTCGTAGTTGGTCAAATGAGTGGGATGGAGAGAGTGCCGATAAGCGAGCAAGCAGTCCAAGGCATTTAGAACACTGTGAGAAGAATTACCTACTTGCCGTCTACATTTGAATACACCTTTATTTCGTGCACAATTAGGAGCTTATAATCAGCGGTTGAACGGAGAGAGAGGAGAATTGTACTGAAACAAAATGATTGATACCAGTGAAAGAAGATTTGATCAGCTGCTCATTGCTACCAGGAACCATTCCGTGGAGCTTTTCACTGGGCACAAATTCATGAACGCGTGGCGATGGTGCTTTTGCCCGTGCAGGAGTCGTCTTGTTCTTGTGTGTGAATCCGGTTAATATATCTGATAAATTCAAAAAAAATTGATCCAAGACTTGATAAGGATGAATGAACATTGAAAAGCGATAAAGGATGAATGCTGATCAAGTGAACAAACCGCCTGGCTTAACAGCTTTAGCTGATGCGAGCGCATGAAACGTTTCAACAAGATCAATTCGTGTTGAATTTCGATTTATCACCTGAAATTTTTGCGATGACAATTGGTTTTTGTTTGATAGCAGTATGGAAAAATGATTGCAGAAAGTGAACGAAGACAGTTTGACGGAATGCACAGTACTTTGTATGGAAATGGCTGGTGGAGATTTTCAAATAAATAAATGAATGCGAATAAAAATTGAACAGCAAACGAACATCTGTATCGACGGCGATATAAACGGGAAAATCTGGATTGGGCACAGGTGCTCCTGAAATCAGTGCTTTCTTAATGATGAAATGTGAATTCGGTCGGCGTCCAACCAAACAATTTCGACAATCGCTCGGGATTGCGACTGTAGGAATGAAAATTTCATGTTGTATTCCGACCGGAATGAAATTTCGCTCGGATGCGATCACTACTCCATAGACGGCAACAACACAAGGCAATGAAATTCGGTGATTTTGACTATTTCTAATCAGCTGGCTTGCAGTGGAGAAACATTCTTGTTTTGTGAACTCATACGCTTTTGGCATACCATTTTCATGCCGTCCATAAACTCAGATTCAATGGGAAGTTCCCAATTTGATGGCATTCCGTGACAATAACGCACGATCTTCTGTTGAAGCATGATCTTCACTGCTAAGAATGCACGTGACTACAAGCTGTCAAGTGATTAACTGCTCTGAAACCTATTCCTGAGTATATTCGTCGATGCCAGTCAGCATATCATGACCGCTGATGATATTAAGCAGTTAGTATTCAAGAAAGCAACAGTGCAATGTGGTGAGCTCAAGAACTCACAAATTGTACGCATCTTACTAATGCAAGCCATTTGCAAACCTGAATTTAATAAGTAAGTTATGCTTCCAGCAGTTTCTATGTAGAGCATAAAAGCGCAAAAATCAAAAAATCACATCTATAGCCAAATCAGAGAGTTAGTTCTGTCACAGGGCTAAGTACCGTCAATTGAATCCAACTAACAATATTCTAAGCCATTTGTTTGATGATCTCAGATATCTTGAATTCAAAATTGAGAGAATAAAAAAAACTCACCACTGACGTAGCAAAGCATTAGTGCAAAGCAACTTGCTATGAATAATATAAAAGTAGTCGTTTTATGAGCACAAAACATATTCGTGAAGATCTGAATGGCGAGATATCCTAATTACTAAAGATTTTCTTTATTTGAGCACAGATCGACAATGTTCAGCGATGAGACAATGATTTGTTCTTGATTAAACATTGTTTATCCGACGGATATGGTTTTGCTGCACCTCATTTTCTTGACCATTTTAGGTCATTACCCTGATTCGATGTGATTTGATTATATACTATATCATATCTGATGCGGTTGTAAATTATGTGTGGTACATTACATGTCATGTGTCCAGCACTAGAAATTATAATTATACATTTCATTACACATTGCATGCACATTGATTAGTACTATGACCGTTGTGGCATTTATTAGTATAATGTTCAGTGCTGGAGGTAAGATAAGTAACGAACGTTTTGTTGGTGAATTAATTGAATGCTGCGAGTGCAGGAATGCTGAGGTTGAACGAAAGTGACATGAAGATAAGAGTGCGAAAAAGGAGATTGATTCAGTGGAAGCAGTCAAGCGTGATCTCTTTGAAACATGCATTCATCAACTGACAATTCATCTCACAAAATTTTTATCTGTCCTATCGCAGCCATCAGTCCTAACAGCTTTTGTCCTTTATCATTCATAATCAAGTGAAGTATGACATTCCTTTAACTCACTTTTTCATGACATTTTAGCGCATTCCGAGTGAGTTTTAATCATTCGATTTCATCTGGTACTTACTTACTCGACATTTTTAATCAAATACATATTGAATGCTGATGGATAATGTTGATGATTACATTGCAGAAATGTCGCACACTACAAACATGATTTCAGAACTCATTGCATGCATGCATCTACTTCCTGAATGCTGACCTATTGCTGAACCAGTTTTTCCCTTCTATGAAAATGCCCATTGATTACATTCCACGGATTACATCCTCTGAAAAAGTGATGATAACTAGTTACAATTATGATCTCATAGCGATCGAACGTCTTACAATCGAATGGTAGGTTTATCGAAGTTGTTCTGAAGCATTTGGTACCAGTTTGGTTCTGACTTACTCTGATCTCTACACAAAAACACCACGAAACATATGTGATTAATATGGACCATTTTTTTGATGTTACGCTTGAATTTAATCGTTATGCTACAATACCTCTCAGGAGAATTGCACGAACTTTTCAGTGAAGTATTTCCTTTTCGAATATCATCGAGAGGATGAATTTTTTCTTTTGTATTATCATAAGTCATGCAGAGCGCACATTAAAGTTTTTTTCGCAGGACGTTTCAATACTATAACGTTGCATCAGTTTATCACATTATACCATTATGTCAATTGAATGAAAACCCTTTTGGTGCACATCATTCTAAGTTAGATAACGCAATCAATCGAGAGATGAGATCCACATTCGTATGAATCTTTCATAAACTTAACTATACTCTGTGCATTATCCCATTTTTATCTAATAGATTGTGCACACTATATGATTATATACGTATGTATGCAATGCAAACATTATATTAAAACATGAATACAAGACAGCGATAAAGTTGGAATCGAAATCGTGTGTTGGAGAAAAGTGTGTAACAAGAACAGGAAGCGACGAAAATCGGATGCAGGCATTCTTATAAACGTATGCATTCTTACAAAAAACTTCATGAAGGAACTCAATCAGTCGTGAACGACCGAATGAATCGAATTGGAGTGATAATTCCTGTGATTATTGTCGCATGAAATCTTTATTGTGACAATTTCTCTCACAAATTCACTTCACTGCATTCACTTGTAAAACTTTACCAACAACCAACAACACATCAGCGAAAATGATTTTTTTGAATTATCAGCGTAATAATGAAATTTTATGGTAATTGATTGAAATTTCATAGAAATATACACACATAAAGAAGTTTCATCCTTCACTTCATCGCTCGGTGAAGGTCGTCCAGGCAGCTATTTTTTTTTTGCTGGAATGCTTCGAGGAATTCTTTCGAGGGATGCTGAAGACATAAAACGGCATAATATCGACCGAACACCTTCCGTAACCAACCAATTTTTCACCAATGATTTCTTGAACTGCAACGAATCTTATCTTCTATGAAACGCATCAGAGAACTTTATTTCAGTTTTCATTTATGATAGCAGTCATTTTCTTGATTCGATAGATGACGCTTCCGAAGGGATACTATAGTAGAATCATAAAGTTCGTTTTGCTTTCGATGATTTTGCATGATTTTTTGCATGACTTTCGATGATTTTCTGATGATTTTGCATTCTGGTAAGTAGGAACTCAAAAGAGACGATACTAATGAATCCGCTTGTACTCGGCTCGTTGCTCGATTAAGCGGCTGAGGAGGAGCATAGAAAGGCAGTGTGAAGATGAACCAACGAGCGGGCACTACATGAGTGCTCTCAAGTATTCTGGATTAGTTTAGTTTGTTTGGTTGATTTGGGTTTCGACGATCTCACTTTCATATCTCTTCATCGCATTTCTAGGTATTACTATAGAGAAATCAGCGGAAATTTTTGATGTCGTTAATTTTTCCATTGAGTTTATAACTGATTACAACGATAGGAGAGGAGGGATGGGATGCTCATATTGCAGCTTTGACTCTAACTAATTGCTAGTGTCATATTGTCGATGTTAGCGATCAAATTCTGCTGAAATCATCAATGCCAAGCAAGTCACTCTGAAATGATGACGCCTCTGTCGGATCAGCCCTCCTCCGATGCTCGATTCTATTGTGTTGTTCAGTTTGCATGAAATTTATCTGATTGTGAGCATCAACTCAAGCTTTGAGTGAACCTCCTTAAGCCCTATTCCCATAGCTACTGAGAAAAATTGCCCTCGGTAGTGTCAGTGGTAGATGTGAGCACTAGAAACACGGAGGATAACAGTGTAATGGTGGGATCGCACTTTAATTTTTCGAAAGAGCAAATTATTTCGTATTCATTCATGCATTCTTCACTCATTCAAACGTTCGAGCGTTCGCTTTTTCGCTCAATGCGGAATAATTTTTTCATTGTTCGAAAGTTTTCACGGACGTTTTAGAATACATGCTGTAATATTCGGAGGAATGCAAGTCACTCTCACTGCTGTTGCTATTTTATACATGTGGTCTGAATGATGAAGCGATAATTTGACGAGATGGTTTCGTTTCAGATAGTATTCTGGTTTCAACACTGTATATGGTTGTTCTTAAGGGTTACGCATCAACCGGATAGCTTCAGCCGAAACGATGCCGTTAGAACGACTTCATTCAACTCCGCTTATCAGGAACCATCCACATACGCCGTGAGTTCATTCGATTTATTCATCAAACACGCTCATTCCTCATTCTTGTTCTCTCTCCTTATTCTTCTTCTCACCGATAATATTTTAAAATTGGCATTAAGCATTTGCATTCACTTCAATAATTCGGTCTTATTTTACTTTGCGAACGAATCTTTGTCTACCTTTGGGATATTGTCATCTTCCTTTAATGCTGAATGCTAAGTGGCATAACTGAGTTGAATCATGGCGCCTTTTAATTGATTTCTACAACGTTTGATTATTTGATCAATGATTCGAATTACTTTGATTCTTCATTTTCCTCATAATTCCATCCACCGATTCTTGAGCAACGATTTTTTATCTATATTCTTCCATACGAATCTCTCTTCCCAGTTTTATCCATTGCTGCTAAATCTCAGATTTTACGGCTTCATTGTGATTTTGACATCCTGTTACTTGAATCTCAAAATCACTCATGAATTTGAAGAAAACAAATGAAGCCTCAAATTTAAAATCTAAATTTTTAAGCAAAATCCTGTCAAGTGACTGGGAACAAAAAGCGATAATACTATGGCCACATATATGTTCTGATGGCAATAATGAAATATTAGTATGCATTCAATTAGCAAATAATCTATATGCATCGAATTGATTCATCACGCAGTTACCTGATGACATGTTGTAGCGCAGATGATCGTGTTGTGACGATTAATTGATTCGTTGTAATTGATGGCTAGAATGCCACCGATGTGGTTCGATAGTAATATTCATCATAACATCGATGTAGATATCTGCATATAAGCATATGCTGTTATTGGCTAAGAGAAATGGAATCGTAATTATGGTGGTAATGGTTGACGTAGGTAATGTTGCTCGCTCGTTGTACGCGATTCAATTCGTCCATTAATTTGATTAATTCCACAAATATGTGCGTATTGAACCCGAAGGCGATAACGCGTTGAATGGATACTTTATTACAATTCATATGTGCCGTGCCATCCTTTGATCAATCATAACCATGATTATATCATGA
The DNA here is from genome assembly GCA_035041965.1 of Anisakis pegreffii. Classification (NCBI taxonomy): domain Eukaryota; kingdom Metazoa; phylum Nematoda; class Chromadorea; order Rhabditida; family Anisakidae; genus Anisakis; species Anisakis pegreffii. The sequence continues at coordinate 31,317 of JAPYMA010000400.1, forward strand.
CTCTGACTTGAGTCTGTCCTAACAAAATTAGGAACGAGTATAATTCGATATCGGCTAGATTTGTCATTTGATACTCGGCGATGTAATCACATTCAGAATATGATATAACTGAAGATGCATTAACGAGTGTCTTATATTGCGATGTATATTCGTGCGAACAAAACTATCATCACTATGCTAGACTTTGATCCACTCTTATTGGACTTGTTCAAGCAATGCATTACTATGAATTACCATGATTGGCGCTTTTTGATTACGAGATGAAACATGAAATGTGATCAATTGATTCCATAATGAAAGTGTGATATGGTTGAGGCAATAATTACGAAATGCCAAGACGGCGTTAACCTGATTAGATCCGTTATAAAAAATGAATAGAGAGCAAAAACCTGCAGTGCGTCATGACTGGCAACGTCACTTTCCAAGAAATATTATGGTACTGAGCGTAAATGACCGATACGATAAGATTCCGATGTCAATGACATCATAAGAAGAGACGTGATGACATGATATGATATCACACGATCATCGGCATTGTCTTAACCATTAATATCTTTACTGTTATGACGGCTAATGTAGTTGTTATTTTTATGATAGTCGTAGTCAAAAGTACCGTTGCATATGTATTTATGAGTGTTATTATCATGCTTTAGTGCTGGCAGTATCGTTATTCTGATCACTATCCTCATTATTCATGTTGCTTTATTGCCGATTCATGTAATACAACTCGATTCAGCATTAAGATTTCATTCTCGCTGACATGTTATCGCACGGTCGGCCGAGGGTGATTGAGTGAATGTTTGTCATTATATCGCGTGAAATATCACATCATGAAATGATGCGTGTTTCGATAATGTATTTCATTGCCAGTTGCTCTGATATTGTGATAATAATAATAATTATTATTATTGCTATTATTATTGTTATTAATAATATTGCTGCTATTATTATTGTCATTGTCATTTAGCATGTTTAATGAGATATCTCGATGTTTATAATTAAGTTGCTTGGCGTATTCTGTTAGCATGAGTATTGATCAAAAAATTAGCTGCAATTAAGTTGCTATGAATTGGTCACACTATCAACTTTAGAGTATCCGTTGAATAAGACCCTTCCAATAATTTTCTTGTTTTGATTACCATTACTTTGAAGATATTATTACTTTTGTTATTATCATCAACCTATTGATCATCACCAGATGTAATCACACATCGAATTCAATGATCTGCAATAAAAAACGCCCGCTATAAATCGAACATAAAAGCCAGAACAACCTGAAAATTTGAATTTAACTATACTATGAGGCTAGGAAACATATCTAGCACCTTCCCATAACTTTCACGGTCAGAGAAGCAGCAAGGAAACGTTGTAGAATTTTATCACAGCTTCGAGTTAATCTCTCCATGCTGAGGTAGGCGGCTGTACCGTGTTGATTCTGATTCCGTTTTCCGTATACGCGTGATGATCTCAGGAGTCCGAATAGGCGACAGAAAAGTTTCATAGCAGATTGAATTTCTAACGCGTGAAGGCGCAACCGTTCTGTGCTCACAGCAACCAAGCTCATACTGAGCAGAGCGCAACGCAATCCAATCTTTATCAAATGATCGGATTCGTTACGTACAGCTGATCGCAAAACCAAATGTTACAACGTTCTACCTGTGCAATCAACTATCATCTTCATGGACTATCTCGCATTGCTAGAGCAAATTTCTGTTCCAGCACTTTTTCCACTTGAAACGCTCGCGAAAGCAATATTTTTTTAATAACGACTGCTCAGTTAAAGTTATAACTTTGAGGACTATACGATAATTTTATCGAAAATTTTCTCAGTTTGTAGAAAATTGAATTCTTTGTAGAAAGGACTACTTGTAGTTGGCCGTGCAAAGCTCTGTTGCGACATTACATGGAGTTCAATTGCTCACATCAGTAATTGCTTACAGCATTGAAACATCCGTGATTAAAATTTGATTGTCAGAGAGTTGAGCCAGTTGTATTGCGAGTCTTCGTGAGCACTTAGAAAATTTATTTCTCTTATGGATAAGACTTCATGCATACGTTCAGGTCAGGTATAGCGCTGAAAGACGTCAAATCGCAGTCCGCGCATATCCAGAAGTGCACATTGGGACGGGGAATTTTATCTAAAATTAAATTGAAATGCTCCCGTCCTCCTCGACGAGAATTCCCCGACAGAGTCCCTCCCGTTCATTCTGCTGCTCGATGGGCTCTCCTCCACCGGGTAATTCGCTTCCCGACTTTTTTGTCGGGGATCCTCTACCCACTATGCTCTCCATCGGGTCTCCCAGACCAAAAAGTCGCTCCCCGACAAGAATAACAATAATATTATCTGATCGCGATGTTCTTTATTTTCATTAATTTGATTGCAATTACTGATTAAAGCGGTGTGAATTTAATGCGAGCAAAGTAATTGTGCAACGCAATTAATTATTCTCATATCTCATTCAAAACATTAGTAATAACAGCAATAATAATGTTAATAATGGTAATAATAGCAATAGAACTAATAACAACAATAACAATAGTAATAACAGTAATAATAATAATAATAATGATAATAATAATAATAATATTAATAATAATAATAATAATATCAATAAAACAATAATAACAACAAGAACGATAATAATGATAATAAATAAGTGATGACTGCTGAGAATTCATCTCAAAACTTTCTCACTGAATGCTGTGAACTAAACTCATTGAAATCTTCGTAATGTCACATTGAATCCAAAAATCTCTAAATTCCCTCACTCGAAATCACTTATGAAAGTGCAAATGAAATATTCGAAGGTTTGAAAGCAAAAAGAAGTGTTTATGTTTTATTTGATGAGAGACAATGAAGAATTTACGAGTGAAATTTGACGGAATTGTGAAATGAGTGCTGAGAATAAAAACAAACTGATGTGATGAAGATGAATATGATGTGATGAATATATGATTATGAGTGCTGAATGCTGTGAACTTAATCGATTTTCACATAAATTCGTCGGTTTTTGTGAAGTTCTTTATGCGATGAAACCCATTTATTAAAAATAAGGATCGGTTTCGTGTTCGGTTCAAAGCAAACACGTATGTAACGCGTTGGTTAGCATTCAGAATTTATGTGAAATGTACATTTCTTTATCTCATTGTAAGAAGATTTTCTGTGAAATATTATTTTTCAGCTATTTTTTGACATTATTTGATCTCAACGATACCATCTTCTGATGTTTAGTGACGATATCGTCGGAGGCGTGACGAACATCAATATTATCTAGCATATTTCAAAAACTTGGAGATTAACAAGGATAATTTTCTGTGTCAGTACGTTATTTAAGATCCGTGTTATTCTCATACAAAATGAACATTTTTCGATGTTCTTACAATCGTTTTTGATTCAACTACATAAATCCAACTTTTTATTATTGCTATGACCAATTTATTATAATTAAATATCATTACAAATAATCACGATCAATGTTTTTTGATCGTCATAATTGATCGCTTGAAAAAGCATAATAACTGTCAATTATCGTCTATCTGTATATCTCACAATCGGTTCTTCTTTTCTCGTTGATTCTGAAAGCGATATTTTGGACATTTCATTCTATTGTTATAATGGCTAATGAGAAGACAAATCTGGTTGATGAAAACCATATAGTTTCACGTAGCTGCAGAAATTCTGCAAATGAAAACAATAATGAAGCAGAAGAAAATTACTTCTTGATTATGTCTTGGAATGCACACGTAACGATTACTCATTTAACATGAAGCAGTAGATTTCCCTTGAGAATGGGTCGTTTACAAACTGCAGCTGCAGTTATCGTCTATTATCGCATATCCCCAGCATCTAATCCATGCAGCATTGCCAGATGGACGGACCTTATCAATTAGGAAAAGCTATGAGATCAGGCTAAGACAAAGCTGAAGATACTCGAAAAACAAGTGGAATATCCTTGAAGAAGATCACCTCGAGTGCAATGTCAGTGTGTATTTTACTCTTGACCACTACCGGTCGCACTTTATAATCCTTCATTCGTATGCATCTTCTCGCTATCACCACTTTCATTCTATAAGTCCGTTTGTGATATGTAACATGTACAGTGGATCGCTTCCGCAGGAAATCTGACGAAAACTCAAAATTTTTGCATGAAAATCTCGTCTCTTGACCAGTCTCACCTCCCTGTATGAGTGTAGAATAAATGAGAAGATGAGAAAAATAAAATGAGAAAAATCTCTTTCAAACAAGCGAAAATTCTTGATATCTTTTTCAAACGTCAAAAACAGAATGGGACTTTAATTCAGCTCGAAAATTTCTTTTTTTTTAGAATTGGCTTGCATTTATGCATCGAACATTTTGTCTTTTTCTGTTACTCAAGACAACCATGAGTTGGACAAAGATTTTGAATAATTATTGAGTGTCGTTATGGAAACATAAGAACAATAGAACTTATATTGACTAAAACGCTATTCACCTGAGTAATCACATTAATGATGGTGAAACAAAAGTTCATCGTAAGCAAATCGCTGTGGATTCATTTAAATTTGTGTTCATGTAGCATTTGTGGTTCTTAATCTGATTATTTCCGAAATTCGCAGTAATCACTTCAACGATAAAAATTCTCCCGCAATAATTGATGTGTTCTTTAGTGGCGCTTCAACGAGCAGCGAGAATGCACCTTGATATTGACGCATTCAATTGAAGGCGAGCCTTTCTTCAATCACTCAAAAAACGATAACTGCGCACTATTATTAATTGAAAATGTGCGAGACATGCGCTCGTTTTCCGTTCTGATTTTATTGCGAATTCGTCGCTGTTTATCTGCGATGTTCAGCGACAATCTAGAATCGTTTTCTGAATTGTTGTCAGATGTGTCTATAACACGATCAGTTATTCACTGAATGTGCCATATCAAAGTCGAAGCATTTCTCCACTCGAAACAATGAAAACAACTGGGAATCTGTCAAACCCGAGCAATACTTTCTTATGTATTATTGGAAATATCATCCACATCAAAAGATGTACTTGAAATCGATTTGCATCCATTCACGATTGAATTTTGATCGAATCTCATCCAACAACCAGCCGAAATCATCTTCGTTCAATATCAGTTCTGTTCGATCGTTGAAATTCGTTGTTTGAGTGTCGTTATGGAAACTATTCGAGTTGTTTTATTTGGAACTGAGAGTCGAACTCGCAGTTCGGTAGGAACTTTGGTTGTTGAGCAATACATAAAATATTATTGTTTTCGGTTGTATATTCTCGAAAGTTTCCACCTCACTGATCTAATGAGTCGATTTATGCACCGTTTTAAATGCAAATGGACGTTCTAGAATCTCAATGAATAATTCATGATAACACTGGGAAAACTTTCAAGTTGAACACAGCTGTGTCGCTCTTCAGTTGATTCGAAACGATTAGACTAGATTTTCTGCTTTAACTATTCAGGTAGCGAATTGTTCTTTCGCATTCACTGTGTCTGCTCTTCATTCAGTCATTTCTTCAGAAGAATGTGGACTGATGAAAGAGGATATTATTTGTTATCCATTGAAATCATCATATCATGGCTTGTTCGCCTATCATAGCAACAAAAACGTTTATTTTCGGTACTGAATGCATTGTTGACAAGTTAAAATCATTTATAGAATATTGCTCGTCAGCTCGTGATTAGCACCCTATTCTGTGGTATTCAACCATCATCTGATGGTACTTGAGCAATTGTTCGGCCTAGAATAGAACAATTCAGCATTGCATTGGTCACTTATCGATATCATAAGTATTTTAATTGCTATCGTTGTTGATGCGAAACCTTAAATGAGAATAAAAGAGAATGTAATCGTAATTCTAACTCTGAGCATTATTTGTGATCTTATTGATGAAAATGAATGCAGATGAAATGTCTTCATAATATCACCCTAATCATATTACTATAATTCGCTAATGAATAATCCGTGTTTGGAAAGTCAGTCATTCTCGCCATGGGGGTGTCTTCTGCACATAATAATTATTATTGTTATGCTTATTGCCGTTGCAGTCGTGATCGCTATTGCTAGTCCTATTGTCAGTATTTTCTTGATTACCAATTTCATTGATGTTGTTGTGATCAACATTATTATTATTATTGTCGTTATCGTCATCAAATACATCCCCTTTATTACTTCCATTGTGCTCACTTGGACTCTCACAACTATTCGAGCAAGTGAGCATTCGTTCTTGCTCTAAAGTGATCATTTCCTAAATTCTTTGATCAAAAAACTGCACCGTTCCATAAGATCACAAAGACTGAATAGTAAATCTGGAGATGATCCTATATTCCTTGGATAGACCTGAGGATTATCGGTGTAACCTTACATTTTGATTCCTTTGACTTATACGCAGATAGATGGAAGCGTGTTGATATTCCTGAAGTAATCGGGACACAGGATACGTCATTGACATCGACTGAGATATTACGTCGGTGCATGGATATAAGTGTTTCGGGGTTCTGAGCTAACCGCATCTGAGAGTTGAGTAGAAACAATGATATTGAAAAAGGATATCTGATGCATGAGACAGGTCACATTTGCAGTAGAAGTAGCAATAAATTGATAGAGCAATAGGAAGTGGACATCAACGCTGCTATAACCATTGAGCACTCATTGTTCCTCCACTTGATTTGATAGTGAAAAGTTTAACAATTTTATCGTATCAAGTCATTCAGAGCTGATTCTTTGCATTTGCTTCTACTGAGTTGCTTTCGATAGTATTCAACTTTTTGTAAAGATAGACTACTTATATAGTTCTTAATCGTTCCGTTGAGAAAAACGATTCAAATCTGCTTCTTATCACTGGTATCGAAAATTCTGCGATGTGAGTTTCAGAAATATCATCTCCTCGCCGAATTTCAAGTGCTTGACTGTGATTGAAACTGATTCATTTGGAAAGCGGCGCGACAAATTTGATTCATTTGGAAAGTATAACGAATAATCAGATTTGAAAGGAACGATGAACCATGGGACAGGACGCATCTCCGAGGTCTTGAAAAGTGTCGTTGACAATGTCGTCGCTCAGCTTTCGTGCTCTGTACTTTCGGTTGACTGAGATTGATACCACATCTGCCTTTGTGCATAGATTCTCTAGTCACATTTGGGGAAATGCTTTGATTATTGTCGAAGATGTTCACACTTTATATGGAGCGATCTTGCGCTTATCTCGATGGCTTTCCATGATCATCGAATTGCGTTTAGAGAATCGATTGATTGTCTCGGTTTCATTTCGAAAACATCCATGATAACTAGGAGCAGCCGAGAACTTTGCGAAAAGACCAGATGTACGCCAGTGAAAATGTACTTCAAAGATATATTTCATCCAAACATGAAATTTTTCCATTCGAACGTTGTTCACACGTCGTTCGACAAGCTCATATATCATATATGGATGTAGTATTGGCTACATAATAGTATAATTGTAGTGCATTTGAGAATGTGAACAATATGCAATTCACTGTTGAATGGCAATGTGGTTTCCGCTAATTATTTTCGTTCACCTTCCTAAATTATGCGTTTGCTGTTGTTCCATCACTTATTTTCACTGAGATCAATGGAACATAAGCATGACATTAAGTTGCTCGAAATTGCAATACAATTTGTCTGATTTCGGTCGATTTAGAAATCAATTAAACGTTTCGTTATTTGTTTGCAACATATGCACTTGCTGATTTCGAAAATTCTTCTGTGTGTGTTTGTCGGTGCTTATTCAATCGACGATCAGAACATTTCAAAATACCTTTGTAATAGTCTGCTGAAATTCTTCGCTATCTCAATATCTCTGTGAAGTGATTATAATTACACCACAGCCGATACGAGAGATCAGTTATGAGAGAATAGTGATTAACCTAGGTCACCAATTATGATATTACGATTATGACAAATTTCCGGATCAGATCGCAGTCTTACCGCAATCTGTTGCAGTTTTCCATCTTTACAAATCAACCATTTTCATGCAAATAACATTTTCGAATCAGCTGAATTAAGAGTCATTTCAATGGTCATTTAAAACAATTTCTCGCCACTTCATCAAGGCAATTGTTCTCTGGATTATTCTTCTCTAGAGAAACGTACTCAACCAAATACCAAGTTTGACATACAACGTATTTGGTTGAGTTAAAAAGATAACTGAGAAATAGGAAATGACCGCAAATCGCAGATGATTTTTAAGCATTTCATGAGAATAAGTGCACTGCATTATTGTTGTTGATCTATTTTGTGGCATTATCTGTTGGATAGTGCTTTTGCAAGTTTCGTAAAGCGTCGAAAAGTACTGAATAAAGTACTGAGTAATGAGCTTATAAGCTTTAATTAGGAGTTTTAATTGTTATTAGTCATCATTACTATCATTAATATTGCTATCGTTAGGATTGCGATTATAATGACCATAAGAAGGCGTATCCTAACAAATATGACGGCGATTATGGATGAGAGTGCGAGTTAGCGAGATTGCGAATCGCCGACAAGTCAATGGAATAACTTCAAATCAACTTACTGAAACTAACTGGCTGCCTACTTCAGTCACGCATCTGAAATTCAATTGTTTCATTCGTTCCTTCGAGGCTTGTTCAGTTGAATTGCGTTTATTCGATTCAATTCATCTGATTCCCAACATTCCATTCACCCATTCACACATCCATCCATTCATCCCTCCATCTAACAACGTCAACACGTCATCAGCATCAAATCAACAACAATAACAACAACTTGACTTCATTCCTTATTTACAGTGAACATTCTGAACATTATCTTACTTTAAAAGTCAACTGATGCTGCAAAGAGTTGCAAAATGTAATTTGTGCAGCATTCATTCATTTGAGCATTACATCAATACCACATTCGAGCAATACCACATTCACATACATCCTCCGAGAATTTGGCAATGCACAAACATTCACTCGTCATGAAGGGAACCGTTTTAAGAAAGTTTCAGTCGTGAAATGTGATACTTTTTTGAGGAGGGTATCTTAAGGACGACAGTGCTGAGGATATTGGCGGTGATGATAACCATAGCGATGCATCATTCCTCTAAACACATCAAAAAGCTCATTTACGAGATCGGATTACAGTTTAGTGCTGAATGATGTCGTTCCTGTTCTATCATGTTCTATATTGCAGAGTTTATTGTGCCGCTTACAATTGGGATTTATTTTTTAAAACCATTATTTTTATATTTTCATCTTGAGAGTTATTGCTATTAAGACAAGCACTAAGAATGAAATTTCATGCATATGGTGCTTAATAGTGACAGTTTAATGTTATGCGAGTGTCACACTTATGAGCTGTCATAGTTGAACTATACATATATATATATAATCGTTGTATCCACATTCCATAATGTTGATATAATTGCACGACGCGTTATGTGTTGCACGGAAAAGGTTGACAAATTGAGTGGAAAACGTCATTATTGCAGAGAACAGCACACTTGAAGCTATAAGATTTAGTTGAGAACGATGCTCAGAACCACCTATAAGATGTTTCGTTCACAAGAATTTTCTCAACAGTATAGTTCATGTTGTGCCATTTGATCTGAATGCTTGTACTTTCTTTGTAATGTCATCAAATACTCGTGGTATCGTAGGTGTTGATGTGAAATAGTAATCATTTTGGATTCGCTTATAACAGTGCACTAGTAGATCATATAGGAAGATGCGTGATTTGATTAACATCATTTACGTTACTTCTGGTACATCCATCATTGCTTGAATGCTAGTGCGAATCATTGTTAATTGAACCTGAAAGCAAGAGTGCAATTGCATCAGTATTAATCAAATCGTGCTCTTTACGATGAGCATGCATGAAAACTATATTATAAGAGCAGTGATAGTGACATTTGAGATGTTCACAGTAGTCATTAATATTGATCATAGTGAGAAATACATTGATAATACTAATGATGATAATGACCAGTAAATCAATTGAATTTAGCGTCGCACAAATGGACAGTGAATATCGAGTAATATTGAATGTGGGTGGAATACGTCATGAGACCTATAAACACACTCTGAAAAAGATTCCAGCGACAAGGCTGAGCCGTTTGACAACAAATTTAGCTAATTATGATCCAGTATTGAATGAGTATTTCTTCGATCGACATCCAGGCGTTTTCGCGCAGATACTCAATTATTATCGTACGGGTAAACTGCACTATCCACTCGATGTTTGTGGACCATTATTTGAGGAGGAACTGAAGGTGAGTTCTGCTTTTTGAGATTGAGTGCAGATTCACTTTCTTCAATGATCGATTCTTGACACCACTGCATATAATAACCTTTGTAATCGACATTAGGGTAAATCAGAATGAACATTCAAGTGCTCGTTGAAAAATGCATATATTTTAATAGATGTGGAATTGTATAGCTGTATTAGTAGTATGATACCATTGTTACTACTTCTTTGATTATTCGGAGCTTATGAATTTATGTATATAACCAATTGTTTACCAGAAAATTGTTGATATACGTCTTCTTTTAAGCATAATGTAAGCACCGATTAATTCATTGATAAATTGCCTACTGAGACGAGTTCGTACTATATTTTGAAATGATGAATGCAACCGAAAAAGATGATTAAGAAGATATGGATTATGGGTTGTGAGTTATTCGCGAACGTTTGAATTGACCGTAAAAGTTCCAAATACGGCCAATAAACGAATGAATATTTATGGTTCTAACCCTAAGCACCAAAAGAAGTTCCATATGATAATATAAGTGAATCGTCGGTCGAATGTATAATTTATGATTTGTTTCAAATGTACATAGTACCAAACCTGCATTCATAATTCATTAGTGGGTAATTCAACATTTCGCATCATCAATGGATCATCCACAACATAAAGCAATATTCTCAGCGATACTGAATAATTAATCAATTTACAAAGTTTTCGTTCGGCGACGATTTTCTCCGAAAAATTTTTCACTATTCATCATTCACTGTACATAGTTGAGGATTGGCCGTATTTGACATTTGCAATGCATTTGGCACGCGGAAAAGCATGAAAAGATAAAATATGCGCACGTAAACGCACATATACAATGTTAAATGAATGAATTATGTTTCTTTTTTGGCCAAAGAAAACGTCGTCTATTCATACGAATCGCTTAAATCGTCCGTCTACTTTCAACAAAACCTTTCATGCATTATTCACCCATCGTTAGCGGCCAGTTCATTCTTTTGTCCCACTGAGCCACCGGAAGAGAAACATAATTTTTGAAAACGCAACATAAAACTATTTCAACTATGAAACATTCCCTCAATTCACTCCAAAATCTAATGATGAACAGAGAGGACGCAGTGATAAAATTAGCTGGCATGATAACGATTTCAGTGATAATAGCAACAGCTATGAACATAACAGTAGTAATAATGGCAGCGATACCAGTCACATCAGTAATAATAATGATGATGTTCATATAATGATAACGTTGAGAATCAACAATTGTTGGAAGTAGTAATTGAGATTGATACGAGTGACGTGTGAAATATTGATGCAATACGAAGTAAATGACTGTTCGCTAACAGTGATCTATTGAAGAGCCAAACACTTACAGTCTTGTGTGTAAATAGTTTATAATGTTTTTTCAAGAATTTATGGACTGAGCTCGGAAATAAACATGATAAAATTTTAGTATTGGGGTTTAGATGCGAACGAAGTAGAGCCATGTTGTTGGATGACATACACTCAACATAGAGATACTCAGGAGGTATTGGCCACACTTGATAAGCTCGATCTTGACTTTGATGAAGAACTGATCAATAATCAAGAGGAAATTTACCGAAGGTTATTACACAATTATCACTTGACTTTTTAATCGTTTTCGTTCACTAATTTTTTGTTTATTCATTGTTCAATTTACGAGCTGATCATTCACTAATCCACTGGTTTATTCAGTCATTTACTGAAACATTCATTTCATGACCCATTTATGGAAAGCATACTGTCTCAGCGCATTTATCATTTCTTCCATCAATTGAACATTTGTCACAAATAGTCGGATCTTATTGAAATGTTCGACCAGTTGGAGCATGAAAACATGAAATGAAATACAAGTTGCTCACATTGATTTAAAATTTCGAAAAATAATGTGTACAGATTTGGCTGGGAAGACGACTTCCATAATGATTCGTTGTCGGCCTGGCAAAAGTTAAAGCCTCGAATATGGCGGCTATTCGATGAGCCGTCTTCATCACAGGCTGCAAAGGTACGCAATCTTCCTATACAATTGCACTATCGCACCGACTCAAGTCAAAATTTTGAGCCAAACTCTAAAACATCCTGTGGATTCTTCTATGAAGCGCATTCGAATTCTTCCCACCGAATGTAATAAAAATTCAAAGCGTGGAAAATGTCCTGTAAACGATTCTTCGAAGTGACAATGATTGTATGTAGTCCGGTTCACTGTTCACTCAAACTATTTGGCGTTGAGCATTTTCAGGTTGTGGCCGTTATCTCAGTGTTCTTTCTAATCGTTGCAATCCTCGTGTTTTGCTTCAAAACGCATCCAGGATTGCGCGTGGCTGAACTGGATGTTGATGAGATCAGTATTGTTAACCATACAAATCGACTCGTTCGTCGATCACCTCCGTTCACTTATAAATATCGAACTGAATCAATCGGAGTGCACAAGAGAAACTCAAAACCTCATCCTGGTTTTTTTGTGAGTTTCAGTGCTCTGTTTCAGTCGATATCTTCAAGCAACGTCTGTATTTTGTGAATAACAAGTTCGGAGATCGCTTTATGGAGGAAAATGCTGTTTTGTGAAGGGGCGACTTTCGAAAAAATGAAATAGATGAAGAAAAGATTTGAACAAAGAGTTGAAAGGAGAATCAAAATGATTTATAAAAGGGAAAAAAACGAGCCAGTTTTCAGGTGGTTGAAACAATATGTAATATATGGTTCACGATTGAGATAGCAATCCGTTTTGTTTGTTGTCCAAGTAAAATCAAATACTTCAAAGCACCGGTAAGCCATTCACATATTATAATAAATGTTTCATCATCATCATTTTTTGGAGTACAGTTTTAATTATGAAATTAACTATCTCAAACTAATTAACTATCTCAAAATCAACCGCAAACTCGATATTGCTCAACCATTGTAGTGGACTCATTCATCATCAGCGCACTTCCCACTGAACTTACTATTAAAAGAATCTGAAGTAACCACAATCCTGAAACAATCAAATATTCAGATTTGAGATCGCTGTTATATCTCGCGCAGATAATCGAATCGCTGTCACTAGTCTTTCAAAAACTTCCTTGTCACCAATCATGATAATGTTTAAATTTTGATGTTTAGATTTACGGTGTTCATTGGTTTGCGAGTTTTAATGAGGACACGGCTGAGTGCCTATGCAAGTGTTTTGCGGTCAAGATGCCATTGAATGATGATCAGTAGTCAATTCATCGATGAAGTCAGATATTCTTTGCAGGTGAATGTAATCGATCTGGTTGCCACAATGACATTTTATCTAGATCTTTTATTGACAACTTTTGGTGCAACCTCGGAATTAGAATTCTTCTCAATAATTCGGATTATGCGATTATTCAAGCTGACACAACACTCAAGTGGTCTTAAAATTTTAATGCATACATTCAAGTAGGTTCTTCACTTGATACATACCGTAACTGTGCTATGAGTAAATAGCCAGAGAATGTGCTCGATCCTAATATTATAATTGCAATATTCAGTACATTAATTACTCAGATCCGAATGAAGAAGCTGGAAACAATGTTATTATAAGGATCTCATAAGTGATAAACTTATGCAGTTATCAATATCAAGTAAGGATTGAGATGCTAGCAAGGTAAGATGAAATATGAAATTCAGAGCTAGTGCGAAAGAGTTGATACTGTTGGTGTTCTTTCTCGTGCTTGGCATTGTAGTGTTTGCATCACTCGTTTATTACGCAGAAAGGATCGAAGTGAATCCTGATAATCAGTTCCAGTCTATTCCTCTTGGTCTGTGGTGGGCTGTAAGTTTTAACTTTATCAATATCACTGTTGTCACCGTTATAATCACTATCATCATGCAACATCAATATAGATAGTGACTATGACAACAATTGGCTACGGTGATATGACGCCACATACGTATCTAGGTCGTATCATCGGCTCTATATGTGCATTGACCGGTGTTCTAACTATCGCTTTACCGGTTCCGGTTAGTCTTCGATGTTGCATATCTTCAGTGATTATTGCTGCTTTCAATTTAACATTGAACGTTTTGACTGATCCAATATTAATATCAGTGCTTGTCGAGGAACGGGGTAAACGTCCGGGTCCCCGTTTCCCTGACAAGCGCTAATATTAATCCCGTCCACTTTGTTCACCGACGTGGTCCCTATCCCGGCCAGAAATTCACTCCTCAAGAACTGGTTAATATAGCTGATTGTTAAACGCCCAACGTTGCTTAAGCAGCCAATCATTTTTTCCCATTCGTAGATCAGTCGAAAGATCGAATGTGAACTCGCTGAGTTGACGAATCAAAACTTGAGTGATTCATTCTGCAGGTTATTGTGAGCAATTTTGCGATGTATTATTCGCATACTCAGGCCAGGTCGAAGATGCCTAAAAAGCGACGAGGTGTGCTCAGTCTTGACCAGGTATTTGCTTAACAGCAACTGCTCATTCAATCTTACCAATTTACCGGTTCATTAGAGCCATCTGTTCAGCAAGTTCGTGACTGTACCGTTGGAACTGATGAGCATATGAATAATTTGATAAAATTGCATTGATAATTACGCTGTCAACATCGGCATAAGTATCAATGTGGCTTCGAGCATGATTATTATCAGGTTCATCATTAATTTTCGGCCGTTAAGATCAAGCAGCAGCCAGCCAATGTTCTTCACCAACGACGTCAGCAACAAAACAAAGAAAATTTGCATCAACCACTTTTGACATCCGCAACAGCCAAATGCAATGGACCATCGAATTTGATCATTTCGAAGTGCTCTTAAATTATCGTTATCGATTGTTATACGTAAATGTCGATTGTCTCATTTCTTCTCGTATCATCTTACCGTCAATTCCTGCAGGTTAACTTCAATTCCCTTCAACTCATTACTCCAATGTTCATCAGATCAAAAAATATCATGCACTAGACTTACAAATAAAACGGATCAAAACTTATCATTGTTTTGAACCATCCTCAGTTATTCCGTTGATTGACTGGTTCGAGTATTCATTGCTCTCCGTGTATCTATTTCTGCTTTCAGATTTTTTTTGGCAACTATTATATTCCTGCGTTTGGGAAATATGCAAGAAAGACTGAAATTTCAGTTGGGAGAACCGTAAGAATAGACCAGAAAATCGCAAATTTGACGGAAAAGAGCCCAGCAAAATGTTTGTAATAAGCATTCATAAGCGAATTTGAAGGAACAATGTACGATTGCACGACGTTAAGCACGACGGTAGATCCGGTGAAATGAATTGAAGTAATACTCAAGTGGCCTCATCTCGATAGTGCACTCGTATCATCATGATAACATTATAACATTACTGGGATAATAGCATTCATTTTATTGCATAGTACTTCGCTGTACTTGATCTTCATGTAGATATTAAAATATATGTTATAATGTCGTGTATTTTACAGTGCGGTTCAACAGAATCGGTGTTGTTTTTAGTTACTGCAGCAGTTCTCATTTTAATTGTACATGTGAAAAGTAGGTTCGAATAACTTTCAACAGCCACGCCTGAGGCTGCAGCAAATAATCGCAGTTTCCTTGATAATGATTCGGAAATGCTGCAAAGGATTCGATACGTCACTTCATATCGATTAAGTTTTACATCGCTGTCAATAGACGACCACCATTTGTGTCCAATAATGGAAATTAGGCAAAGATTTAACATTCGACATGCAGATATACTGACGTTGAATACAATAGATGAAAGCTGCCTGCTCATTTAATCCTTTTGCATTATGTTATATGATAACATTTGATGCAAATGAAATAAAGATCTTTTTTTTTGATTTTGCACAATCATTATCTTTATTCATTACAAAACTATTAACCATCGAATAATTTCAGAACGAGTAATGGAACATACATGCATTTGACTACTCTCCTGTTTGAATAGACCATTTTAATTGCTTCTTTTGTTAGTATGACAAATTCAGGGTCGTTCTGATCCATCTGATTTGGGATTAAAGAAGTCACAGAAGCGAGGATCAGAATCTGTTGAATTTAATTTGAAAACATGGATCGAAACTGAAAAATCCGTTCTATTCCCAGTATTTGGCTCAGCAATAAACTCCGTCGCTAATAGCATCAAATTAATCCGTGTTAGCTTCGAAGTGGTATAAGTAGTTCAAATTTGATGTGACAATTTCATCATGAAATGCAAAATTTTCCTGCAAAGATGATCTTCAGGAAGCGTTTTGCCATTAATCATGATGAATTGAAATTTCGAACCATAAAAAATATGCAAATTTACACCTTGCTGTGTTAACATCGCAGAAATCATATGCGACTGTAACGTCTCGATATGGGCTCAACAGTGGCTTGAATTATGCCACGTTTTATGCGTCAAGCGGCAATTTCATTCGAACATAGCAACGATCATCATTTTGTCTATTTTATTAGTCATTGTTTGCGTCTGATAGTGAGATATTGCATTGTTGTGATTGCAATTTTTGTATCATTTTCTCTTTTGGTTATTCTGCGC
This sequence comes from Anisakis pegreffii, assembly GCA_035041965.1. Lineage (NCBI taxonomy): Eukaryota > Metazoa > Nematoda > Chromadorea > Rhabditida > Anisakidae > Anisakis > Anisakis pegreffii. The sequence goes on from JAPYMA010000400.1 coordinate 48,015, forward strand.
TTGAATGCTACGAAATGAACAAAGTTCGCTTGATGAGTGAATGGTTTCTTTTGTCAGTCGATAATTTTTCTCCGATTGCAACAATTGAATGTCATATTTTTCAGTGAAAAATTTAAGTAAACAATCATACAATCAAACTGATTCGTGTCAGTGCAAATCGAGATGAACTGTTCTTTTTGGCTATTCAGTCGACCTACCACGATCGTCTGTTGTCCTCTCTGTTCTCAGTTCCTGAGGATAGAAAGCTTATCTGACATAGTTTAGCCATCAGTAGGAAACCCCTTTGAAACTTCGATTCTACCTCAATTCTAAATTCCGAACTTGAATCATGTCGAATTCCTAAACCAGAATACGAAATCTGGAGAAGCTGTGAATTTGACTTCTGAGAATAAGAAATTCTGAACACCAATTTGATTCCAAAATTGATGTTCGATATAATTCGAAACCGTTCCAAATCACTTGAACGGAAGCAGTTTCTGTTCACACTCTCATCTCCCAAAAACTGCTCTCATCGTCAATATTTCTCGAATTTTTGCATCCCACGCAGTAAAGTTATTTTACTCGATAAAACACGCTTAAACTCGGAGTGAGCAGTAACTTCATGTTCAGTCTGAGATATTTTCAAGGCTTGAATAATGACTTGTCACGTAAACAAGCTGAGGCTTGGAACGGGATACGTGCTGAGGGTCGTCGCGGATTCAAGCTGAAATCTAATTCTAAGATAGAGACCAGGCTGACATCCACGGCGATGGATAGGCTGAGAATTACCAAAATGCATGGACTGAAGTTCACAACTGAGTTCGGATTAAGGCTTCCTCAGTCTCAGCTATGCTTTCAGCTCAAGCTGAAGGTGAAGCTTCACCATGTCTAAATTTATGCTGACCATGATTCACTCGGACATATGACGAGGCTTATCTAATACTCAGGTCGAGTCCCTCCAAAAACCTCAGTCTAAGGCTTATCTAGGATTTAGATTAAAGATTGAGAAGGTCTAGCTCATGCTCAACGTTGAGGTAAGCTTTAATGAGATTCCGGAAGAGTAAATCACTCGAAATTTCATCACATGACAGGAATTTTGATTGAAAATAGTGATTTCAATTCGGACTTCGAGTTTCATCTTCGCTCAAAATTCGAAATAATTCGAAAGTTTCGACGAAGTTCAAGTAAGAGCTGATGAGTTGAACTCGTGTGTAGTCGCTTCAAGGTTATTTAATAACTGATCTGAAAAGTTTACCGAACCAAATCAAGTTCGTCAAGCAACTGCGTTGAGAGTTTGCCATTTAAACAGAGTAATAAGCAAGTTTCGCAGGTTACAACACCAACAACAAAACCATTCAACTGCAACAGCCGATATGTCATTTCACAAAAGTGTCATTCGCTCGAATGCAAAATATGCATTCGTCGTTCTCTTGGTGCTTTTTTGCTTGTTGGTTTACAGTAGCTTATGGATGTCAATATTGTCGACTGACATTTTGAATTCACTTCAAAAGGTGTTCCTCAATGGTACTGTGGAATCACAGGCGTTCTCTTCCAATGATGGTTAGTCACTTGTTCGAGAGAAAAATTCCGAATGCCTGAACTATACGCTATCGTAGTGATTCTGATAAAATCAAGGGATCCTTTCCCGACTAGACTTTCGAGTGTGGTTCTTAATAATGGGTGGGGAAGTAATGTGACTTTGAGCCGTCAAAAATATTCATGTATGCCTTCGCAACAGTTCGTTGTGATGAATAATTTAGTTGTTTATTGATTCATGTATTACTTCATTCGTATAATTATATCAGCAGTTAGAACTCATTGAGAGTTTGTACCTCTGTGTTATTACCAATATTACAAAGATCACATTCTACGTTTGTTGGCACCAGTCTTTCCAGACAGCCAACAATATTAGCATTGGGAATCATCCATCTTCATGAAACTCTGACTTCGATGATTGGTTTGGTGAGTGTAAACGTATAGGGCTACTCTTTCGTATTTCCCTCTGATCGTAAGCAATTCTCACCCAGTTTCGTCAAGCACAGTAGTTGTATTTTGTTCGAAAACGTGCAATGATTTCTGGGCAGACGTGCTCAAAGTGAACTGGAAAATAAGCTTCACTTGATCGATTTAGCACGCGTCCAGTGACTGCTCAGAGTGGCTGTTTGAAATCACCGACGGTGATAAACCAGTAATCTGTAGGGATCAATAATAAACAACGATTTTGATCAATATAACCGCATAGGTGCATAGTGATCGGCTTATGGAATATTCTAAAAGTAATGAAAGCCAGATGAAATGAAAGTTTCTTTGCACAACTGAACACGGATGAATAGCAATCCAGTGAACAATCGTAATGACGATCGTAAAGCATTCTGCCAATCATGCACAGTACCCGAACATTTTGCATGAAGACGTTTTGTCTGAAGACAGTTTGTCTATTAGGCAAAATATCCATTAAAACACGCCCGTTAGGCAATGTGTCTTTGGACAAACTGTCGTTAGGCAAAACTTTTAAGGCAAATTTTCTGGTCACGGTCGTGCACAGCAGACCAACTGTCCAGTGCCCCAATAATAATAATGATACAGAAGTGGTCCCGATAAGTACTATCCATTGCAAAATATTTGAATCATTTTTCGAGCTCTTCCGAATGACAACAATTTGCTCTCATTGAGAGAACAATATTCAGTTCGACTTCCATCAGTAGCTGCTAACCATATCTAAACCGGTAAATCATTTAAATACATGCATACCTTCCGACAGATCCATTTTCATGTTTAACATGCATCACGTTGAGCTATGAAAAAGATAAATAGGATTTGAGGAATATCTGATGTTTCCTGGAGCATTTGTCAGCTGCACTTCATCATTACATAAAACCCGAATTGAAAACTTTTTGCTTTTCTAGACCATTTTAGTTTCAGTTGGTTGCCGATTACCTCAACTGGATCCTTGGGACCCAATTATGATGCAGTATGTTGACAAAACATTCAGTCTAGAACCAAATGGCTGTGTGGTCAAGCAAAAATCGGTTTATACAGAACTGATCAATGGAACCTTGAGGAGTGTCGTTAACGAGACGGGAAGTAGGTCAAATTTTGCTTTTGATAACGAGGCCTCGTACAATGTATCTCTGAACAACACTGTTTCGATATAAGACTTTTCTTTCTGTTGTCAAAACTTCTTACGGATTTACTTTCGTACAATTCTCGAAGCATCATGATGGGATAAGTGAGTGCTGAGAATGATCTCCTCTAAAGCATGCGAATCTCGTGCTTCACATCACTGTTACTATGACTTTGCAGCGCCTTTCATGCAATGCCCCGAGGTGACATGAGCAAAAATCCAGCTCTTCCAACAATTAGTCTGACTTTCATCCTACAATCTAGTGAATGTCATATGCAGAGCCTTTCAAAATCTGCTAAAAAATTCAAAGATAAGCGTCACAAATGCGATCTCTTGCTGTATGAAGACGACTTTTGTGTGCATAAGAATGAAGAGAGGATAAATCTAACGTTAAAAGAGGCCTTTGCTTGATAGAGTGGTCTGGCTGGATAGTCAGTCCCACACGTGGAATGCATCATAGACTAACTTGGAAAATTTTGAAATGTTGACATCAAATCTCTAAAATGACGTTACATGCACATTCATTATGTTGGAAGATGTGACCGTGACAGAGAATTGAGAAGAAAGTGACTCATTCGAAGGAGAAACGGATGAAAGTTTCATAGCAGTTTCATCCTCCCAATAAACATATTGTTGAAAAATTTGGCGAATGACAAGACACAATAAAAATTAATAGTGCAAAAGATGAAAGTGATGTGTTGCAAACGATCGAAATCATTGAACGATATTAAAAGTTTATTGCTGAAGCAAACGCCAATGCGAGTAAGGGAGACATTACATGAACAAAGCTCAGAACAGTACTTCAAGTGGATCGAATTATGTGAACGCAGCTTAGAATCGACCGATTTTTCGTCTTTATTTCGCTGTAAAGTACTTTAAGTTTATCTGCTCAATGTTGAGAGTATGACGAAACTGCACTCTTGTCGACATGCTCCCCAAACTCTCAAAACGAGCAAAAAATTTTCTAAGTCCGAAAGGGAACTACTTATTCATCACACATAGCTGGAAGTATTCGGTAAATCTGCTAAAGAGGAGGGATGTGCAATTAAGTTTGAGCAAATCTTATCACTTTAATTCTTGTGCAACAACCAGATATCTTCATGAAGTGATCCTGTTAACTTCGAAGAGCACAAGATGATATTAAGTTAAAGGAAATGCGATGAGGCTGCATCTACTAAAAGCAGACTTATTTTCACTGATTAACAGTACGATTGTGAGATCGTTCCATTGAATGAAAAAGTTTCAGAATCAGTTGAATGCAACTACAGATGCATCATTTCGGATCTGGAAGAGCACGTGGTCCACGAGAACTGGCAACCAATCGAGCGCAATAAGTCGTATTATGTGGGATGCGATTTCGTCGAAACGCAATGTTTCATTGAAAAAAAGCATGTATACAGTAACTTGCATATTCAGGTGAGTTCATTTGAATCGTTCTTACGATGATCTGCTTATTATGAAAACATTGACTACGTTCTGACTGGATATGATCAAATTTAATGAATCCGATTACGATTATCTGTTGTCTGCTCACATCACAAATTTTCGTTCCCTGATTCCGTCAGAACCCTCCATCAGCTCGACGTAACTGTGATACTATCCACCAACACCACCGATTATGCAGGATGCATGTAAAGCCGCTAGTGATCAATTTCATCGCGATTGATCAGAACCTTTGCTCCATGTTGCCACTATAACCCATCGAAGTATTGATTATTCTGATCATTTGTAAACGTCTGTAAAATAACCGTTTGACCATTCAGGTGGTACGTCCGCAGGGAGTGGAATTCGTGGAAGAAGGACCCAAGAATCCCAGTGTGCTAATGTTCATATTTGACTCAACCTCATCATCAACAGGTTTCAGAGCGTTGATACAAACACAACAAGTACGAAATGTTCATTCTTTTGGAATTTTTCTCCGCTATTCGAATCGGAGCGGCTAGGAAAGCATGTCTCAATGAGTTTTTTTTATAGGTATTGCGACAATATTTTGATGCCATTTCGTTGTATCATAACAACAAAGTTGGCATAAACAGTCGTCCAAATGCGTTCGGAATGTTTGCAGGTACTCCATCGATTTCGTTGACTGATCATTTATCGGAATTTTACTGATAATCAACGACAAATGTGAACATTTATTTAGTAAGAAGTCACGATTCAAGGACCTTCACATCTACGGGTGTTATTAGTACGATAGATTTTGAAAGCCTTCAATCGTTGAATGCAATCGGTTCCCTTCATCACTCCAGTTGTTCAGTTCCGAACCTCACTCAACACTCACCACCAATGTTTTCAAAGCGGGAAATTTTATGGTTTTACTTGTACAAGCAGGCTCCGATGATTGTGAGTGAACTGCAGAAAGCGTTTTGTTCGTGCAGACCTGTAGTATCCAGCAATGGACCACATCTGCACGTTCGTTTATTACCGGATGTGGTCTACCTATGAAAGATAAATCTGATAATCTTTCTTGCAAGTGATGACTAAAATGAATGCATTCATCTGCAGGTCGTCGTCAGAGCCATATCAAAGTTGGTAAATTTTTTGAAGTCACAAAACCACCAGAGATGTCTGATCCTTGCCAGGTTAGTGAATAAAAGCACTTGGAATGAATCTCATCTGCGTGAAATAATCATAATTTAAGACGCCACTTATCAGAAATGAAACAGTTTTATACGATTTTGTTGATCAAAACTATGCGACTATTTGGAATGAAGACTATTGGCCAGCGTTCACCTACGGTGGATGCCAGGGTTTCGTTCACGTTCCAACCAATCATTGGGCACGGTTCGTCTTCATTATTTTCTTCATTATTCGCTGCCATTATAAATGAGTATTAGAGAGGGTTTGAAATTCATCGCAGATACTCAACATATTGCTGAAATGGATTTATGAGATTTTGTTAAAGCTCATTTAACACCGATGCTTTATTGTGGAAGTGGATTTCACGCTGAACTGAGAGTTTCAATAATTCACATGCACATGAGTTGAACGGGCAAGGAAAGGTGACGAACTTACTTCTGCCTTTCGGGACGAGTTACATATCATCTTGTGAGTTCCAAAGAAATGTTGATCGCAAAGAAAGTTCTAAGGCCATTGAATCTCGGTGGGGAGAGGAACGACGTGTTCGAGACTTGTGTTCACGCTGATCAGTGTGCGACGATGATCACGCAACAGATGAATTACACATCGATGTTCATGGAGGAATATGATGGAATTGCAAAATTCAGTGTGCTCTGGCATTGCCTTAATCATGACTCCCTCAACAATCTGTATTCTCACGACAAGGTTTGTTTAGTGACTTGGTCATTTCTGATGTTTGATTCTTCGAAATCATTTTTGATATTTGTCTCTTCGAAATTATGTTCTTCTGAAAACTTTTCAGATCCCATTATTGTTACATGAGTGAGCATGTTGAATTTGTGGCGCATAACAAAATCTTGAATTATTGTTTTGTTTAGCGCTTTCGCTATCAGAGACAAATTGAGTCTTAATCAAAGATTGTGGAAGAAGTTCTGAATTAGTTTCATCTTGCAGTTGTTCGCTGATTTCTTTCGTCGTTTTCAAGCGTCACTTCAGAACAGTTTTATATTCTTGATGGCTGATCACGGACTCCGGGTCGGCCCTCAAACAAACCATGAAACTGGACGATTTGAGGACGACAATCCAATGCTTATGGTTACTTATTGGTCACATTCAACAGTTCTGGCAATGCTTCACGATTCATAACGGAAAAGATTTTCACGTTTCATGACATCGGACGGTGTTGTTGAGAGAGATCACGTTATCACGTTACGACCGTTTCAGTGTTCTATGGTGATAGGTTCAGAAAACTCATATCACTGTTACTGACACAAGCAACGACCAATTCACTGAATGCATCAGTTCAGATATCAGTACCGAAGTTTTTACGTGGCAATGATCAGCTGATAACGAACCTTCGTAAGAACGCTCGTCGACATACATCAAACTATGATGTCTACGCAACTCTTGTTGACATCGCAAAAGTTGGTAAACAAAATGGTTACAAGAACTGGGATTATCATGATTTCAGGTCATTTATATGGTCAGCTGGAGTTTTTCAGTTGAACATTTACGGTTTTATTACAGTTTGGAAAATCATGGAATACAAATGATTGAATATCCTGCATACGATCTGATTGAAAGTAGAATTTTAGAGACGATTTTGGCGAGACGAGGGGTGCGCGTGCAATGAGTTTGTTCAGACCAATCACCTCTGATAGGTTATTTTCAAGTTGTTAGTTGCAGAGCTATGTGCATGTCTTGCTCGGATGCCTGCATTTCAGCGTGTTATCTATCTGATCGCATCTTCTCATTCATGCGGAAAATGATCAACGTTAAGGTGAAAATTGAGACCGGTAATGCTAATCGCGTTGCGTTTAGGACATGTGAAGAGATGGAGATCGATGAAACGTATTGTTTGTGCTACACGTGGGAGGAAGTTTCTGTGAATGAGCGTCGTGCTGAAGTGGCCGGTCGTGCTGTTGTCGATAATGTGAACGAATTTTTGGTATCGCAAAATATCTCGCATATCTGCGCAACACTCAAATTCGAAAAGGTACTGTAACTGTCGATTGTCATCGTCACTGATGTGAAAACGAAATTTTGCTTCATCCAAGTCATTCCGCAAAGCAAAAAGATCAACTCATTTGAATGGTCAGTGAGCAGTATTTCCGTTCTTCAGATGCAGCTGACTCCAACCTTTCACCAACTCACATCGTAACTGAACCGTCGTTCTCTACGTGAAATACTAAATTTTTAGGTAACTTACATTGAAACGCACACGAGAAAAGATCTTGCAACTGTTGTTGTATTGGCTACACCTTCTCATGGTCTCTATCAAGCAAGCGTAGGCTTCGAAAATGGTCACGCAATCGTCACATCTCAGGTTCCAATGGCAAATTTCTTCAGTGTCACTAAAAGTTAATTTTTGATCCATCATTCACCATCTGTTTAAGGTGGAACGGAAAGATAAGTACGATAAACAGGGTGATTGTGCAATGGATCCTGCTACAAGACCGTTGTGTTTCTGTTTGGTTACGACTAGCACGAGCAGTACGGTGCCGTCCACGACTGCACCCATTACGAAGTCTTCTTCAACAACAATGAATGAAAGTGTCGAATTCAGCTTCGACAAAAGTGCCAACAAAACTCTGAAAATAATAACGAATACGACGAAATTTTGAGTCTGATTGGATAGCGTTTCAATGGAATAGGCAGTTTTTAAATTGTAACTTAGACATTATGATGTTGCTGCTGTCCAACAAATCTTGTTATTCAACCATATTGCCCAATATAAGTGATTTTCCTGCTAGTGCTCGGTTGATGATATCTTCCGATAAAAATGATTTTCATGGTACTTTCAAGCAATTCAATTGTGAATCTATGTTCAAGTCGTCTCAGAACTTTAAGCGATCTTGATTTGCATCAGATTGAAAACCATCTCCGAAATAGTGATTGTATGGGATTGCGAGATCCCAACTTCGGAAACTCGATCCAAATCCCGAGGTTCGTTTTGAAGGATCCTAGGATTTCATGTAGTTACTCCTGGCCTATGGTGGGTCAGGAGTGGCTGGGTTGATTCTCTAAAGGGAACGTTCAAAGAAACAACAATATGACAATGAAAGGAAAGAAAATAATGAAGATCACTTTCCTTTCCGCTATACGATCGATTACTTTGTCTACTTGACAACGACGTATCGCTCCAATAATAATGACGATTGAACCAATCTTGACCAGTGACTCCAATCGATGTATGCCACTCGGTCCACTAACCACGACAAACTCTTTTAAATCCTTTTGTGACAATTCTTTCCAGCCTCAATCCTTTCTTGCAACAACAATCCGAACGTCACTACTTCCAACAATAGTTCTACTCAACAATAATCTGAATTCTCCACCTCAACCAATAACTCTAGATTAACTGCCATTATCACTCGATATATTCAGTCCAACTATTTGGCCACTTAATCTTTAACAATTCCTCGCTCGATAACAACTATTACTCGACAATAACACTTTACAATAATCAATCACTCCAGTACTTTTGTCACACATCAACCAACAATAAAACAATTAAAATTGTCCATTTAAATAGATAATCCATAGGTAAATTCATCGCACAATAAAAGAAATCGTCATATAACATAACAAATCTTCCTCTTTCGCGATATCAGTCGTGACATTTCAGGATTTGAGAAAATGTGGCATTTTAGATAAATCTGATGATATATTCATCTTGAATCACACACCAGTCATTCCCACTTTAGTCATATTCAATGATATTTGTCATTTAATAAGTGTAGCACCACCTCACATCAGCTTTCATTTTTCAGAGCAATAAGCAAAAAATTTGTAATCTCATCACTCTCGCTTTGTCTTCACTGTGGCCTTGCCTTCTGTCTGTAATCGTTTTTCAATTCAGGGTTTTGCCAACATTACCACCAATGAATAAATAAGCTTATTCAAATAAGTGCTTCTTTCACCGAACAACTGGATGGTGTTTCCGAACTTTTTGGAATGGAACAATCTATATGGTGGTTTGTTGAGAAATCCTTCTCTGATGAGGTTCTTGGTTCATTCACTTACAAACAATCTGGAATGTGACAATTCGGCGTCAATCATTTTGATACATGAACACTTTGTTGTATTCATTGTTGGACGCAGCGATGATGGAACCTGAACACATTTATAATATGAGAAGTTTGGTTTGATTGTTTGGTTGGGATTATTCGAATAGACTGGCGTCATATACTCTACATACACTGCAGATTGACTTACGCAATTTTTCGAAATAACACAACAAATTCGTTGATAACGGATGTATGTAAAATGATCGATTCAATTTGAGGTGATAAAAACATGGCATCGTTCAGGTGAAAATCGCTCGTCTAATAGCAAATAAGTCACGGATAATTGAGATGCTCAAATATGGTTACAGTTAGCATAGAACATTAGAATATCAGTTATGCATAACTTCACTGTTGATGATCGTTTGCAATCGTCGTTAACAAACTAGCGACCGCGTTGAAGTCAATAATAATCAACGAAATGTACGTTGCCGATGGATATGGCTGCTTTTGGGAGAAGAAAGCATCCGACCGTTTCAAATTTGAATGGTTATCCACACTCACGGCTTTACTGATTGTGAGTGCATCGAAATCCTCCAGCCATGAATGACTGTAGTGTGATGCGGGGATCGAGGAATATCGAGGTCCCCGTGCCCGCTCACATCGCGACGTTTTCCAGTCGCGGACAGTTCCGGGGTATTCCTCGCCCTCAGTTTTCCTCGTCCCTGACTTTTTCCCGTCCAGCACCACATTAAATGATTGTATAGCATTAGAATGGGGTGATTAAACTTCTGAACTGTAGATATGTATGTCACTGTCTAATATTCTCGTATTTTGAGAATGATACTCCGAATTCTCATATCACAGCTTATTCATTGCGCACGAGTCTGACAAACGCCCCATCCTCCTGCTCCACACAAAATCGCAACGATTCATTCGACCAGTTTTAAAAACATGTTCGACAGAATTTAGAGTATACATACGTTTGTGGTTGAAAGTAGCGGGAAAGAGGATGTTTCGAAATCCGTCCATGTGAACCGTTGGCCCACCAACGATGTTCATAGCCGCTTGGGTGCAGTTTTGCAAGCAACCTTTCCAACTTCGGAACTACCAACTCGATCTATCGCTAGAAAGATGATTTCCACCCTACAGAAGCAGCGTTTTTGAAAATTTTATCGCATTTTTAGTGTTCAGTTCCATTCTATGAATTTATGCTCGCTCATTTTAAAAATTAGCATTTAGATAATGTACACTGCGACAATGTCGTGTTTTGAAACGTGTTCAGTCAAGCTCGTATTTCTCATGTGAACCATTCTGGTCAAGATGAATTGTTTGTTTTCAGATGGCTGAAGCTGCATCGGAAACCAAGAAACCACATAGTGACTTGCCGTATGCTGCCGAATATGCAAAAAGTGGACGAGCAAGTTGTAAAGGATGTAAAGAACCAATTGCTATGGTTTGTTTTTAATTCAGGTGTTAACATCGTAAGGTATTTTTCTGTTTCGCTTGATTCACAGTCTTGACAAATTTATTCTCTTGAGTTATAAATATTGAACAATTCGAAGTCTTTCCGAGCCCTTTCATTTCTTATTTATCGCCTTAATTTTAATTAGTCGTTGTATTTGTAGGACGATAGTGTAATTTATTTGAAGATTGGTGAGGAAGTTAATCTTGCATTTCAAATGTGCATTTTTTTGCAGAAAGCTTTACGCATGTCAGCTCGGCAGCCAAGTCGTTTCTTTGATGGTCTGCAAGATAACTGGTGAGCTAAATCAGTTTAAGCAAGTGAATTTATGCAGTTTGCATTCCCATTTACTTTCATTGATTGCTACGGATTGCCCACCTGAAAAGATGATCGTGAAATATTGAATTTAGGTTCCATTTTCGATGTTTTTGGAATCGATTGAAGCGTAACGATATCAATGAGGCGTCGATACGAGGAATGGAACTGTTGAAGTGGGAAGACCAGGAGAAAATCCGCGAGAAGATTGCTGATAATAAATGTGATCACGTTTTATTTCTTATTCTATTTGTGTGAGGAACGCGTTTACTTGAGAAAAAAATACTCTTTTCGAATTCTTCTATAGACGACTGCCTTTTTTGAAATTAATTAATGGATGTAGGTCATGATAAGGTTTTTTATAAGTCACTCAAAAGACGAATATTATAACAATCGTAAACGAACGAAACAAATGAATGAAATAAATTCACAACTAAAGAAAAATAGATAAATTTTAGCTGGAGTTGGAGTACGACCTGAAGTGAGTACGTCCATCAAAGGAGAGTATGCGAGATCGAGTCGAGGCAAGTGCGCAGACTGTAAGGAAATCATCGAACAGGTTCTCATTCTTCCAAGATTTCTTTCTTACTGAAAATCTCCCATCAGCTCAAACAAAATAACTGATAAGACAGAGGCGTTTAGGAATGTGAGCTGAATTCAGAAAACTAATAAATTGGAAAAAAAAGGTTTTATGTTTTCACGATGCTTTTCGAACGAAACAAAAGCCTCATTGTGTGGACAATAACGAAGACACTATCAACAGCGAAATCAAACGAGGGAACTGAATGAATCACTTTCGAGAGTGCATACTCATTGTTAAGTGTGACATTTGTAGATCATCTTCCTAGAACGGCGATCATTTTGATCATATTGAGGCAGATCAAACGCTGATGTATGGTCATTTTGATCAGTTGCTCATTACACGTTAATGCGTTGATCAAATTGCACTGAACAACCGGCCTGTTCTGCAGAAGAATTACGGAATCTTGGATTAATTCCACGGATTTCGATCATTTTTGAATTGAAAAATTGCACGAAAACATGAAAGCAATCATACAGTACGAATACTAATTGCGAGTATAAATGCTTGAACGATAGTGAAATAATGTTCAACAATCATGAAACAAGCATCGAATTCAAATTCGAGTATTCAGGATACGTTCAAGCTGATCATGAAGTCATCGTCGTATCATGTGAATTGCTTCAAGAGTGCGCATGCTTCTTTGGTTCCAGATGCTGAAAGGTTCGTCATTCGAGATCGTTACGAGTCAGATGAAGAAGTTAAAGTCTCAATTGATAATGAATTTGAGTAACTGAATCGTTCAGTCGAATGAATTTAGTTCTATAAAGGAGCAAACAAACAAAAAACATTCATCAGACGTACATTCTTTACAGTTCTATTTAGTTGAATCCGAAAAATTTATGTTGTACTGTTTCCAGTATTGTTGGCTTTGAAGATGCGAATGATGAGGACAAAAAATTGTTGATAGCTCTATTTGGTTCGAAAGCAGAGTGCGTTGTTCCATCTTCTCTTATTTTTTTTGGTCGTAATAATTCACCGTCAAAACATCCTCCATAAATACAATAAATAAAAACGCAAGGCCAGTTGGGTAACCCATATATTACAGTACACAGCTATCTATCGACAACTAAAGAGCGAATGTTAGGTTCCTGGTGATAGTTACAGTAAATAATATGTTTATTGCATTTATCTGATAAAGGGCATATTCCATGAATTATTTTCGTTATCAGTTAATCATCTTATTAAGTTAATCATCTTAATAAAGGGCATAAGTTGATCATATTCGAACGTTTTCGTTATCTCTTCAGTTCGGAAGTGTTTCGTGATCGTTTTTGCTTTAACCTCTTGTACAGTTTCGTGTTGAAGGAAAAAACGAAAAGCTGACGCTGCATCAAAAGATGAAATCAAAGCGAAGAAGGTGAAAAGTGATGAGACATCTGAAGCACGCAAATTGAAGCAGCAATTAAAGGTTCACTTTGTAAATGAATTCATATTGATGAAGGAAGAATCATTCGATGTGATGGTGGTTTTTATTCAGTAAGATGTGTGTATTTATTGGGTCTTTCAGAAACAAGCCGATACGATGTGGAAAGTACGTGAGGTGTTCAGTAGATGCCTATCAAAAGCTCAGATGCAGCATATTCTGCAAGTCAACAAACAGACACTACCCGAACATGGTGGAGAAGCCAAGGTTTTTTCTCATCTTTTCGGATGAAATTCTTGTTACGTTATTGTAACCTTCATAAAAATTTCTGGTGCAACGCCTGACGAGGTTCCATAAATTCGTGACATGTTGACCAATGATGCGAAGTAGGCTTGCCCTCGTTGCTTTCATGAAGTTCAGCTGTTATGAAGCAAAAAATAAATTTCATTAGTCAAATTTCCCGTAAAAAGTTGCAGTTTTATTGAATTTCAGTTGTTGGATCGACTTGTGGATTGCGCAGTATTTGGATCTCCAGTTAAGTGTGAACGCTGCAAAGACGGTCAACTCGTTTTTAGGTTCATTTTATATAATCTTCAAATTTTCACTTGATCTCCCATTTCTGTCCGATGATTTCGAAGATTCTTATAAGGATTCGCTGGGGGGGGGGGGAGGCTGTTTCTTCGCATTGAAGCGATGCAAACGAATGTCGATACGAATGTGTGTATTGGTGTAATGGCTTCTGTGTTGAACTTGTTATTCAGCACTATCATCTCGCTGTGAATTATTTTTGAGTAAAGTGAATTCCTTACCACAGTTGTCACTGAAACTGTAGTATTCTTGGAGGCCACCGAATTTTTAGTTTGTTTCACCAGTTGATTGCGTAAAAATGAAAAAAGTGATGCATGAAGAGATAAAGAGAGCAGTAAGTAATCTGTTGCAGTTCCTCGAATCACTCGTATATGTGCACTGGTTATCTAACTGAATTCACACGATGTACGTATTCGAATCCAAATCCACCTCGTGTTGATTTTGTCATGCCGCCGGATATTCTCAAAAGCAGTGCTGAGTTGGCTGCTTTCAAAATTCCGGTATAACTTTTATCACTTTTTTGTATCATTAGAAATTGTATCGTTTTTACTGCATCATTTTTTTTTCATTTCATTGCATTATTGTAACTGTTCGATTTTTTCATTTCTTTTAAAGTTGTATCCTCTATTAATCCCACCTCTAAATATGTACTTATCACTTACTATTGGGTATGATTCAAGTAATTTTGAAAATGAACATAAACAACGGTTTCATATCTTTGAATTCATGATTGGGTTCTTCTCCTGTCTTCACCTTTCAGTTTTCTATCTTTCTTCTAAATTTGAACGTTGTTTCAGAAAATGAAAGAACGTATCTACAATGCACTCACAGCCAATGAAGACGTTGTGAAGTTGGTTCTGATTGTTTTTGTTGTTTCATTTTCTCTTCATTGGCATTGTGTAAAAAGTCCTTCAATGAATGACCGTGATTAGGATGGTTGATATGATTATCGACGGTGTTGTATGTGATGTAGTTGATATTTGACGATACTGTCTTAAGGGCGAAATCGTTCTCATATTTGGGCGCTCATTTGAAAAGCGAGGAAGTAGTGGAACTGTCAACTGGTACACTTTCAGGACATTCATGTGAGACCATTACTTAATTTATTCGTTCACCCATTATCAGTCCATAATTACCTTTTGATTAATATCACAGCTGTGATTGTTCCATCCATAACGGATCAACGTATTATTGTTGGAGTATCATGTCGCGTCAGCATATCATTGAGATTACCGTTTCTGTTTTATTTGAAGTGACTTGTTTGGGTTTTATTGAGGTGTGCCATTCTCATATTCAATCCTATCGATATTTTTATTTTGTAGAGCTAATTTATTTCCTGTGGATTTAAGTGTTCAAAATGATATTTTCGCTATCATTTTCTCGTAAATATTTCATTTTAGAATGAGAGCGACATTCTTCTACGAGTAAATACCAAACAACTCTGAAGTTAGGCTATTATAGTGTATTATCAGAAATTGAGATATGAAATGCAATGTCTAACGATAGGATTTTATGAATGTTTTATTTTATTTTTTATTTTTTTGATGGAATATTTGATTTTAGGCTCGAAAGGCACATTACGGCAAGTATTGAAGGGTGGTGCTGTGGTGGATGCAGACTGTGAATTACAAGATTCTGTGCACGTTTGGAAAGACCCGTCAGGTAAGTGATTCATTTCCAATTGAACTTTTTGTTGAAATTTCTCTCTATTTTTATCGTGCAGATAGCGCCAAATTTTTGACATGTCCTCAGGCGTTTTGTTTTCCTTCTGTCAGTTTGAACACGAAGCTGTCGAATTTTGCGCCTCATTTAGTTCTACAATTCAGTTTTACCTCATCATTCTGATGTATTCTTCAAATTTGGAATGAAAATGTTTGATTGAGGTGAATTTCGCCCAGAATGGACCGTTGGGCACCTTCGACGTGTGATTTCATTAACAAAAATCTAATTGTAAGTGGAATTCCAATTTTAGGTGTTCATTGGCAAGCAACGCTTGGCTCAACGGATGTGGCGCATAATAAGAACTCATTCTATAAACTCCAACTTCTCAAACACGACGTTAAAAATGGGTATATTTTTGACTGATTTTGATCTTTTCCGAAAGCTCATTTTGTTGTTGTGCTGTAATTGTTCTAAATTGAATCAAAGGATTCAAGTTCTGAGAATACTTTCGCAGTTAGTGTTTCAGTGTTGTCGCCTGTGTTGAAGGCAGGGTATATTCGGGTGCTTTTTGTTTGACGGCAGTTTTATAGACAATAAAAAATAGTTTTCTTGCGCAATTTCGTTGAAATTGTTAATGACTTTCAAATGTATTCTGCAAACGGTTCATAATTATGTATGCGCGTTCTACAGCTACTATTTGTTCCGATCATGGGGCCGTGTTGGAACGAATATTGGAGGATCAAAAACTGAGAAATATGGCGCTGCACTTGATCGTGCAAAAGGGGATTTCGAGAAGTTTGTTTGCTTCATTTTTCGCTTTAGATACATCACGATAATTCGTAAGAAGCAAAATTTTGACTTCATAATTTAAACGTTTGCAGTAGAGCGAATCGTTGAATGAGTTAAGTTGTGCTACGTATTGCACTCGAACTTTCTAAAACTTATTTGTGATTGCTTTCAAACATTATTTCCTTTTGCAACTTTCAGTTTGTTCCGTGAAAAGACCGGAAATGAGTGGCAAAATCGTGATAACTTTAAGAAGGTACCTGGCGGTATGTGCATTCTCGAAACAAGTTACACTCCGCATGATCAGGTTCTATTTTTTATTGTTGACGGTTGGAGGAGTTTTTCATCAATATATTCTCATCTAGTGTTCGTCGGGGAGCAATTTTTTGCACGGGGGGGTCCCCGCGGGGAGTAAATTGGACGGGGGGGGTCCTCGCGAAAAAGTCGGGGAGCAAATTGCGCGGGGGGGTCCCCGCGGGGAGTAAATTGGACGAGGGGGGTCCCCGCGAAAAAGTCGGGGAGCAAATTGCGCGGGGGGGACCCCGTCGGGGAATGACCGCTCCCCGTGTTCCCCGACGGGGAGGACGGGGAGCATTTCAGCTCAATTTTTTAAACAAAATTTCAATTTTTAAAAGATTTTTCTCCTTTTTTTAAGTAGTTTTCTTTCAAGTGCACCTTATACTCACATTTCAAAACAAAAAACAAGACAATATTGAAAGTGTTGCGGCTGTCTTTCACCATTTTCAGTTAAATGTTCGCGATATTCGGGAAGGTTCGCACTCCCCGTCCTCCCCGTCGGGGAGCGAAATTGGACGAGGGGGGTCCCCGCGAAAATGTCGGGGAGCAAATTACGCGAGGGGGTCCCCGCGGGGAGTAAATTGGACGGGGGGGTCCCCGCAAAAAAGTCGGGGAGCAAATTGCGCGGGGGGGAGCGCTCCCCGCGTTCCCCGCCGGGGTCCCCGACGGAGACCCCGTTCCCCGACGAACACTATTCTCATCTGTTCGATGATAAAAACATGTTAATATGATGTTCTTTGCGCCTATCAATTTGAAGTTTTTTGGATTGTGTAGATTTTTGAGTTTTCCTTAGTGAAATAAATTTTGAAGGTCATTCTCATCGATATAATCATCGCAGATGCTTGCAAATAAGATATTTGTACGGCTCATGATTCAAAAATTTTCTACTCGAATAACCGGATGCCTCTAATTTGATGCGTTTCAGGAAAATAGAACAGAGGAACAATTAAATGCAAAGTCAACGTTACCGGAACCTATCCAAGAGATAATGCAAATGATTTTCGACATGTCAGCTCTCAATGAGGCTCTTCGGGAATTCGAGGTTCCATTTCTTTACTTTTCCAGTTATTGATCCTTTCGACTACCAAAGAAATTTAATAACTCTGATTTAGTTTTTTCCTGTGCACTTTGAAGAATTGATGGGAACGTCATTTGTGAAGATAGAAGGGATAATAAGATCAATAGCCCGCTGATTTTTCCCCCGACAGTCAACGTTGTGTTGGAGATAATCATAATAACGTTGATAATTCAACTGGAACTGAAAACACGTGTAACTGTCATAAATGTGAAGATAATATATGAGTATTTAGATCGATTTGGATAAGATGCCGTTAGGACGATTGTCGAAACGTCAAATAGACGATGCGTATAAGGTGTTGAGCGAACTCCAGAATGTAAGGTTTTCATATTTTACACCTATTGGTTATTTACTATTAATTGTTTGTCAGTGTGATCCTTTCTGTCATATTTTGATGAGTTCGTTTCCGAATTTCAGTTGATTGCATCTGGAGATGCTACAAGTGACCATTATTTGGATGCTACTAATCGTTTTTACACTTACGTCCCACAAAACTTCGGTATGGCTGCGCCACCGATATTAAATACAAAAGAGAAAATAACGGTCAGTATTTATGGTTGTCGTTATTTTAATAACTAATGCTGTTTTCCGTATTGTCCTAATGACCGGGTGATTGCTATAATCAGATTCAGTTCACTGACTGGGAACCATTATTGTCATGTTTTTTGATATGAAGGTTCGGTGATCACTCTTTGGTTCAACAAAATATCTCTGGATTCTTTGCTTAATTATGCAACTTCATTATTCCTTCACATCTTATTTACCTCTTGTTTATTAGCATCAATTTTCAGGAGAAGAGCAAGTTGTTGGATGAGTTAGCAGAGATTGCAATAGCGTACAGTTTGATGAAGTCAGATTTCGTGGAGGATGGCGATGCAACGAAAAGTCAACTCGATTTATATTATGAAAAGTTACATGCAGAGATGGAGGTGAGTGATGCGTTTGAATTCGCATATTACGATGTCTATAACTGCTCATGTTTCGGGAATAAATTATTGATCAGTTTCAGTTTAGATTGTAATGTTGAAATTCTGATAAAACATTGTTTAGTTTCCTTATTTTTGACGACTTTGAACTGTTCATCGGATTAGATTTACTCTTGAGGACTTTAGAAGTGAAAGAGTGATATTTTGGTCAATGGTAGGAATAGTATCAAAAATGATCATTGCTGGTGCCGTAATATTGTAAACTTATCAAGTACATACTGTTCTATTTCAAGGTTGTTGATCACGAGAGTGAGGAATTCAAACGAATATCAGAATACGTAAAGAATACACATGCGCCTACGCATAATCAGTACAACCTCGAGATTATGGATGTATGTGTAGTTGTGCCCTTTCATGCGAATTCTCATTGTGTTTGGTTATGAATCATTCCGAAAACGCAGTTATCCATTCTCACTCTAATATCTTCTTCTCAATAACAACTTTTGAATCAGAGGTGTTCACGCAAAGATATGAGATTGTAATGAATTCTGCAGTTGATTCGTGTGCACCGTGAGGGTGAAAAGGAACGTTTCCGACGTGATCTCCATAATCGTCAACTTCTCTGGCACGGATCTCGTACCACCAACTATGCTGGTATCCTATCACAAGGTCTCAGAATCGCTCCCCCGGAGGCACCTGTCGTAGGTTTTTCGTTCGTGATTACAATTCTATTTCTTTGTTCATTACATTCGATTCACTGAATGTGTTTCGCTGATCAATATGTATGTGTGTCAATATGTATGTGAACCGCAGTGTCATGTTATTGACATTGCGTGTATAATGTTCATACCTTTGTTAGTACCTATTTTTGTTTAGAATTTGAAATTGGCAAGTTTTTTTCTGGAAATAATATCTTCTTCAGCATTATGACGATTGATTGTCGACCGCAAGTTGGTGGTGTAATTTTGCAGGTTCTATTAGGAGTAATTTTGTCTTTCAGACTGGTTATATGTTCGGTAAAGGTGTATATTTTGCGGATATGGTCTCAAAATCAGCCAACTACTGCTATGCGATGAATAAAGAAGGTTTGCTGCTGCTTTGCGATGTGGCGTTGGGTGAGATGCAAGAGGAGACGCAGGCCAAGTGTATAACAAAACTGAAGAAAGGCAAACACAGTTGTAAAGGTACGATACTGTGGCCAACGAGCTATGTTTAATGAACGTTTTAGAAAATTCAAGGATTCCAGCGTTCCTTTCGTAATTGATACGATGATATTTTTTATTTATAAGAATACTATATCATGGGGTTATTGATGTGTAATTGTACTGCAGGCGTTGGTAGAACGATACCTGATCCGGAAGGTGCATACGTGACAGAGGAAGGCGTAACGATCCCAATGGGCAAACCGATCAAAACAAAGAGAAAGGATTTATCACTTCTGTATAATGAGTAAGAACCTTAATTGATTCTTTTGTTACTATTCAAGAATTTTCTCTTTCCTCGCATCACTATATTCATGGAGGGAATCTAGGAAAAGATTTCATCTCGTTAATGACAGAGAACAATAAAACTTTGATTACATTCATTTATTATATATTCTTTAACACTGAAAGTGCACACAAATTCTCCTTTCGTTTTTAAGGGATCGAAATTGGAATTCAGTGCGAAATTGTTGTTTTTTTTTCAGATACATTGTATACGATGTTTCGCAAATTGAAATCAAATATTTGTTACGAGCCAAGTTCAAGCCAAAATTTTGAGAGATGTTCCTATCGTTGTCATTTACTTACTCAATCCGTCGTCATCTCAAGAATACTCGCATTTAATTTACCTCAAATGTGTTTCTGTCCATCTTTTAATTTCATTTTTCTTTTGTACTATGGTGTGGTTTTTGTTCCAGCTGGGGTTTTTTTGGGATTGTTTTTCTAGTGTTTAAAGTTTTCAGTGTAAATTATATCATTTGGCAGCCTTGTAAAATATTGCCGTTCGAATTTTCTTTGTTGAAATAATGCACTTCATGTAATTATTATTCATTTGTTTTTCTTTCATTTTTAATTTCATTCATCATGTGTCGTATTGTTTTCTTTTATTTCTCGTTCACGTTCATATGGAGGAGCAATCAGTATCATTCCCTCAAATTATAAATGAAGTTCCGTTCACTGATTCGTTGGATTGTTTGATCATATATTTTGATGACTGAACATTTTCTTCATTCGAATCCCAAAGTTCGGTCTTGAAAGCATCATTGTTCTAGATTTAGCTGTTGTTATCGTTTTGATCATTGCTATTGTCACAGTTAGTATTCTCACTATCAGTGTTATTATAATTCCATTGTTATCATTCAGAATTTTATCAGTTTTTATTTTTATCCTTGTTTTTTTAATCATTGATTAGGATTTGTATGCAGTCCTTTTCAGAGAGTAGGGTTTTCTTGCCATAAGCAAGCCTTATCAATATGTATTCATTTGCTGTCTTGCCAACTTAGTATCATTCTGCAGATATTCCCTGTATTCTGTTGTTTCCAGTTCCTTGATTCGTACTTTTTTATTCGGTCTGAAACTTTGATGCCTTTTGTCTCTCATTGTCAAAGGTATTAGCGCATGATTCTGTGAACATGATCGAAGTGAAAATTTGAATATTTTGAAAATTCGCTGTTATCAATCGATATGCTTTATTTGATTTGTTGTTGATGATCTTGTAAAATAGTTGACCTGGTAATTCAGAGAATTTTCAAATATTCGTGCCGTTCATATTGCTATTATACTTATCGATGATGCTTTAGATGTCTTGTACGAATATGCAACTATTCTTTTAAATTTCTTTGTTGTGTTGTTGAATTCAACGATCGGTGTAATAAGGTACTGGTGGTGGTGATTTTCTCACAGAAATGGTTTTACAATTCAATTCAATCGGTCTCATTTATTGGTTTTCAAATGCCTCTGAGAATACATGTACATATGTATGTGTTTATAATACGCTCTTCACTGAAATATGTTTCATTTTTTTGTTAATTTTCAAGAGAGCGTTGAATAAAATATCTGTAATGAAAAGTTTTGAGGTTTGAGTCATTCTGTCGATTCTTTTATTCATGATTTGCCATCATTTTATTGAATGTGGATCGTGTATTGCACTGCTAATTCTTTGAAGTGTTACTCACAGCTTTTATTATAATTAGTGCACAAATCGTATGAGTAATTCAATTGAAGCAAAGTGCTTTTAAAAATTGCAATTTTTCTGCAATAATCTTTTTACATTTAGAAGGCTGCCTAAAATAGCATTAATTTTGTGCTTATGGTCAGCTAAAATACGGTCAGTGCCATGAATACGATATTCTAATGTACAGTTGGTGAGTTAGGTCCAATCGGAGGCATGTTGCTGGAAAAATTATCTTTTATATCAACAGTTTTGGTTAGGTTTGTTCGTGATACTTACGTAGATGCTGTTTTTTTCTCGTTGATTCAAACTTTGAAGAGTGAAATGAGCGATTAGAAGCGATTAATTTATTGTATTTCTGAAAAAAAATTCATTATTTTGTGGGATGAACGAGGTAAGCGATTAGCCATGATTGACTGCGAGTAGAAAGCGGTGAAATGTTACTTTATTAGCCTTCTTTTCTGCATGTTTATTCACTCAGTTAATTGATATGCCTTTCACACAATAATTCTCGGATTATCACAATTATCACGGTGGATTGCCCTTCTCATCCACATGTTCTGACCGCCGTTTTGCATATATTCTCTTGCCATCTCATTTCAGGTCGACCCGACTTCCTTTTTCGATTCCAGGCAGCCACTCTGTGCACCTCTTTGCCCAGTTCTTATTGTCCATTATTGCTATCTTTGTTGTCCAATTAATTTTACTTAACCTTGCATACCTTACAAAGTTCTTGACTTTCATTACCTCTCTCAGTCATTCATTCGAGTTCATGTCCCATAATGTTACCCCTACCATCATTCTCTCCATCCTTCTTTGTGGCACTCGTTAGCTATAACTGACTACGAGTAAAAAGCAACGGAATGTTGTTTTAATCATCTTCTTCCTACAGCAAATCTGCGTTGTGCAATGAACTAAGTTTGTACTGTCGCACGCCTATGAAGTTTACAAAGCGATTGCTTGTTAAAACGATCTTAAACGTCTCTGTGATTCTCGCTCATCACCAAAGCGATTTGGTGATGAGGCAAAATTCAGAGACGTTTAGGATCGTTTTATTCACTGATTTGTGAATATTCACAGATCTGTGAATAAATCTGTGAACAAAACGATTTATTCTATATATTTCATGTTCTTATCGTAATATGTTACAACTGCGATATTGTAATGTCACTGCCATTTTACGATAATATATTTAAATTATTATTCTCCTTTGCCTGTTTTAAAATCTTTCCTCCTCCGCATCAATAGTTGGGGTAGTATATTCGCCAGATAGTATTAGATTGTATTTACTACATTATACATATTGACATGCGAATAAAATATTATTATTATTCACAGATTTATCTATTCACCTACCATTCTATTCACAGATTCAGTGCGCATTCAGCAAATTTCAGTTTGATAAAAAAAATTACGGTGAATATTCCGAAAGTCAATAGAAATGCAAAAGGTTCAAACAATTAAACTAACAAAACTTACCAAATTTCTTTCCTTTTTGATAGGCGAATTCATTAGTTTCAGATATTCCATAACGTTGGGTGATGCTATCATTTCGAAGTGTTCTCAAGAAAAACTTGAAGTGGTTGTTGGAATTCATTCTTAAATATAATAAACGACCATTGTTCATGATCATACGAACCTTGATCTTGACAAGAGGCGCAAGGTTATCAGTCCATTTGCAATGATGACCCTGTTGAGAGGTTGACGGTATGAACAAAATAACCGTGAGTCGCTCGGTTGATTGAAGTTATTTCGATGGAGAGACAACGAGACAAACGATATTGTTGTGATTGTTTCGTATGCATCAATTTGTTGATGATTTATCGCTGAATCTGTGAATTTAATCTCATTTTTTATGACGGCATCGTTTTTGGATTAGTCAAATTCTGTGTGTTGCATAAAGGTACTGAATAGAACTGAGTGATCAGCAATAAGTAGCACTGCAATAAATGACAAAAGACTGCGAATGATCACACAAACGCAGTCTTAATTCCATAATTACTTACTATATTTCCTCATGACTGTTTTCTTCATAACTAGCCATCTGCATACGATTGAGACTTCATCTTCAGCATCTTTTTTCGTCTAGTTTCTCCATGTTTTTCGTCTGCTGCCATTTTTATCAATGTTTTAATCGTTATCATTGTTATTATGTAGTTATTTATATTGTTATTTTTATTGTCATGATTATTACTGTTCGTAAAATAGCGATTTGTTATGATGTTCATTCTTAAATTTTTGAAGGATTTATCGTAAATACGAAAGCCATAAATGATGGAATAGTTGGCTTATTTCCTTTCACTGATGTTTTGCTTACAATCATATTCATGTTATTTTCGTTGAACATTCATTCACTTAAGCTTTTTCTTGTGACCAACTAATCATAATGGCAAATCCTCTTGACTTAATCGCATCCAATATGATTCTGAGTAAAATTTGAGTCTGTAGTGGTAATGAACGACCGAACTTCAACGCGTATGCATGTAACGGAACTGAAATTCATTGAATACGTACTGGCTAACGCACAAATATGATATCGAGTCGTATTATAGCAAGATTTTAGCAAATGTGTGGTTTGAATACGTTCAAGAGTATGACTTTACATGAAGGGGGATTTCGATGAGGTAGACTCATTCATTAAAACGACCGGATTTATTTGGGTTCGGCAACGGTTGATTCTGAAGTGTTTGACAAAAAAATATCATTCAATGAAAAAGATCGGATTTGTACAAGTCTGCTACCAGTATGCATATGACAACACGAAAAATTAGTGTATAAATAAACGAACACATAAATAAGCGTGTATTTATGTATGTTTTGCTGTTGTTATGTTCATTTCCACAGTTGTTTATTTATTCATTTACCAAATATATTTGCGTATGTGTCGCTTGCAAATAGCAATATGCGAAGGTGTTTACTCATGATCATCAAGAACTCCTTCAAAATCTGCAAATAATATTTGCATTTCAGTTGAGCATTCGATAAGAGTTCCTCTGAAAACATGGTATGGCATAATAAATCCTCACAGAAGTTGGTCTGGAATGGGCCTATGACAGCAAAATATTCGATTGAATTGATCAGCAAAATACAAAATTGGTTTACATTTCGATACTACTGACGTTTCCCGAAACGAATTTCTACTCGAACACGAGAAGTTCTACTGGAAACCTGTGCAAGAGCAAAAGATTTTTGAATATCCATTCTGGATCAGTTGCTCAAAATTCTGTCATCGGTTTTCGTTCATTCATGTTTTTAACTTCGGGGTTTATATTTATGGCTTGCAACGCTTCATTCAGCTGTTGTGGTGTTGATATCTACTTCAACTGTTTTATGGTTATGCTCACAAGACTACAATTCCGAAGGAGTGTGTTTAATCGATCAGTGACATGATGGTGGTGTTTTGCTGCGATAACTCGTAGCAACTGATCGACACCGTTCACGAACAAATAAACCTTGGACAGAATCTAGATGCTAAATCAATTTGATTTAATCCAATTCTGATGAAGGGATTATCATCATCGCATATTCGTATCACGAAGATTTGGTGAATGCTTGATTGCGCACCACACGCAGTCTATCATTTATTCGATTCAGCACAATCCTGTTGCCCTCATTTGTGCATGACTATTAAAAATTATCCAAATTGGCAATTCAAAAGAGTGGAATTTCTAAAAATTTCATCCGTTTTTGCAAAACCTTGAAGGGAATATGTGCAATTGAGAGTTGGAAACCAAATTCCTCTGAAGAGAATCTCGGTGATATTTAATGGACTTTAGTTTTAAAAGAACCAGATCGAGCTAATCGCAATTCAACGATGCAACGCTATGATCTGCGACGACCATTAATTATACTTCTCGTAACGTTCTTTCTATGTATTAAGCATAATTCGTTCCAAATTGATGATATTTCATATATGCATGATTTACATACCATCAACTGACAACATTAACACCAGCCAGTGAAAAACAAGAAGAATTTGTTCTACGGATGCTCTATGTGAGCGATTATCATTAATCATTCAATGAAATTTCATGCATCGTTTGAGAATTTTCATCCGTTTGCGTGAAGGTCATTTTGTTTTCAGAATTCACAATTTGGTGCATTAATTATCGGTGTTTACATGTCGTAAGCTTCGTTCACTTAGTCTGATGTCAGACAGCCCATCACACCTTAAGAGTTCGATGATCTAAGAACGTCTTCAATTATGCATTTCTTAATGAACATGTTAGAATAATCAGAAATTCAATCGTGAATTTCAGTTCAAAACTTCTCATTCTAAGCAGTCATAGCTTTTAGTTAGTTACTAAACAAATTTGATCCAGTGATTCACTCGATAATTTCTTCAATCATATTTTCTCGAAGAAATTTGGTTCAATATGGAAATGTTTCATTCCTGTCTTGTTGAGAATGACCATTTGCTTGTATGAAATAGTGAAATTATTCGATCTTATTTGTAAAAGCAAAATGAGTAATGGACATAATATCGTAATAAAGTATCCAGAAATTTAGATTTATATTACCAAGAAAGTAAACA
This sequence comes from Anisakis pegreffii, assembly GCA_035041965.1. Lineage (NCBI taxonomy): Eukaryota > Metazoa > Nematoda > Chromadorea > Rhabditida > Anisakidae > Anisakis > Anisakis pegreffii. Next base: position 74,455 of record JAPYMA010000400.1, read on the forward strand.
TAAAAATAACTGTAGGCAACTAGCAACAACACTATAACACCAATAGCCATTATAAAAACAACAATAGCATGAATACCAGCGGGTTTGAGCTAGTCTCATAGGCCGTCTAAATTCAATAACAAGATCACCACGGCTAATCAAATATGGCAATTCTAGTTAACATTTTCAATTTAGACGGTACCAGGTTGCACAGGTATCGCTTCTTCTGACTACTGTTCGATTGCGCAGTTGTGCAATCACTGAATTGGGCGTTCTTCTTTGACAAAACAGAATGAATTTCTTTTAGAATGCATTATCATTCATGCCAATTTTGCATTCTGTCGTTACGATAAGGCTCAAAGTATTTTTCGAGATTCTTGAGTTCACCACCAATTTTGTGATCACAGATGATAAGTGATAGTCATTTGGAGCAAACAAAGCGAACGTTCATTGTTTGCGATCGCTGGTCATTAGTCGCACATTTCGTTCAAATTCCTGTTCATTCAAACACATTTCCTGCATCTTCATATACTATCGCTCAACGTTCACGCAATTTAATGATTTCATTTAATCGTCATCGCTGTCAGAAATTATTATCTTATCAAAACAATTATCATAGCAGCTGATTGACTTATCATAACATCAAACTCTGTCAGTCTAGTTTGATGAACCGACTACAATCATCATTCATTACATAATTTTGTGATAAATTTGCTCATCAATGGAATGTTAAGTTTCTCACGACTTTTGCTTCAGCGTGTTGTTTTCGGCTTTCATTCAGCCGTTAATGTTGTGGTCTTTGGTGATCAACACGGCTCATCGGTTTGTTAATATTACCGCTTATATCACTATTCATTATATTGTCATCACTGATAGGCTCGATTGGTCACTATCAGCGCTTCTATCACTGTTGTCTCCATTGCATCCATTACATAAATGATTGCTAAATTCAATGATGATAATGACTGTTGTTAATGACAGTTGCTTGTGATGATTATTTTCATAGCACTGAGCATTATCTCGGCTAATTTTAAACTCTACGAATACGAATGCAATCGCTGAATATTGACTGTAAACAAGCATCGGTGATTTTAACGAAAATAAATGGGTGATATGGTAATCACAATCACCCATTGAAAATCACTCTTCGAAAGTGGTCATTACCAGTAAATTATGACCATTAGAATCAATCGCAAATGAAATATGGAGTGCCGTCCACCTATTCTGTCGTTCAGCGATAATAGCCATTTACACGTACCGGTTTCACACAATGTTTATTTAATTTAAGCTCACTGATGCGATTCGGCATGTTTTAACACTGGTTTTCGTAATGATTCGAATCGGGTTGATTCACTTCAACAGATAAACCTCCATTGTGAATGTGTGTTGAATGGATAAATTGATAATAGGCTCAGCAGCTACGATTATCAATGAGAACATCCATGTTTGTTGAAGTGATCGAATTAGACTTGAAACTTGCTATATAACTGATGTCAGCTCGGAATCTGATTTCATTTCACAAGCTTCAAAAGCTTTCCATGTTAACGAACTATTCGAAGAAGGTGCACTTCATAATGATTTCACTTTAACGGATAATATGCGTCGAGTGACTTCAGCGAAATGAATGATGCCTTCGTTTTAAAAGTCATCGTAGTCGATTAATTTTATGCTGATATAAATTTTCTGTAATCGTTGTAAATAATCAAACTTGTACTGTGATTTTTGGATGGTTGTTCGATTGCATATTGAGAGAGGGAGGGAGGGGAGGAAGGAAAATCGTGTGATGGATTTCGTGTGAAATTTGTTTTCGGATTTGATCAGTTTTACGAGCGCCGATCAGAATTAGTTCTAGAGTAGACTTAATCCGGAATGTGCTAAGCATAATCGTGCACTCAACACATTCGCTCGCTCTTCGTGCTCAATTATTCGACTCTGACTCGACTATATACCTCTTCTCTGATGCATTCAACTTCGACGTCATCGTTTGCGAACATTCTTGCTTATTGTTAGCATCTGTAAACCGCGTATAGTATCAAACGATATGGAAACTTTTCGAGCAATTTTTGTGATTCATTCAATTTTCATGCACTCACTCTATCAGTATGGAATAGCTCATGTTTATGCATCCTAAATTCATTCCGTGTTCTGGTTAGGTATCTCAAATACCACAATATCGTATTGGAATATCTCACTGTTAGACCAAGAAGTATAGTTCATAAAGGCAAATCGAAGTGAGATGAATATCCGTTAAGCATATTCCAATTCAACAAGAAACATTTCCAGTCTTTTTGGGAATAATCTGTTGATGGAATCGATATTCCGAATAACCTGAGATCGCAATCAAAAAATGAAGGACTTGTGAAATCGTTCGTCATTGTTAGTCGCTTGTAATTGTTCGATGAACTCGTCGTAGACGGTACTCATTGTCTTATTATAATTGTTATTGTTATTATTATCATTATTATTATTACCACTAGCATTGTTATTACTCGTAAAAGTACTACTATTACTGTCACTTCAGTCCTATCATTGCCTTGCGATGAAATGAGTTATAGGACGAATTAGAGCGTACATACTCAGCGTTGGTTTATCGTCCGTCTTGTTTGATTGTGCTGTCCTTGCTTGGCTTGAACAGCAATTGCTGTATTACAGGAACTATTGTCTGAGGACGACGCACCTCTCTTATAATGGTGGTCCTAACATGTGCCCTCACATACAGGTGTATATGTAAAGATATCAAGTACGTATAGCTTTGACGAATTAAACTATCTCTGAGATAGATAGATCGTATTGTTTCATGAGTGTATATGTATTTGCATAAGCTCACAAGCAGCCGGTATAATCCTACAAGGACATCCATATCCACGTATTGATATGTCCATTCTCTAATCCTTTTGACTATTATCTATCTATTATCTATCTATATTTGCTTATACATTTCTATTAATTATTCATTTCGTTCAGTCAAAAAACAACCGACCGCTCAATGTTTTTCCAATAGGACAGTAAGGTCAACAACGCAACTCATAAAAGGAATAGCGACCTTACTGCTGATGGATTATCGCAACGAATTCGAATTTTTCCTTCTCCTTCACACTGGAATGGATTGTGACCTGCAAATCGCACTCTTCAGATAAATCGGCTTAGTTATCCCATCCGCAACTAGCAGCTGAACGAGAAACATTTTTTATTGGACATGGAATATATCGATGGTTGATAGCACGTTATATGTTGATCTTCAAAGCTGACTGTGTTGATCGCTTCAAATGCTCGTTATTAATCTTGGAAGATTTATTCGGATCGTTTTTGCGAATTTTCTTGTTAATCATCTTATGTTTATGCTATTTGCAGTGTACTTGTCATGCTTTCGATAATTGGCATATGTGAGAGGATTCAATTGGAAAAATGATCCCATTTCTTGAAAAATGATTCTGTTTTTTTAAATATTTCATGTTAAGTTATTCATCACTTTAGTTCAGTGTTAATGATTCAGGAGTGTTTTTTAAGATTAGACTAGTTCCATCAGTACGCTGTGAACATAAGATCTCAGAACAAATATTCAAGCAATTTCGTTATAGCAGGTTTTAGTTTCGTTTGCTTCAAATTATAAATGGATTACTCCATCTACAAAAAAACTCATTCATAACCACGCAGTCACGTTGATCTGGTATGAAATAGTAGCAATCCGTTGAACTCAATTATTTTGATGTGGGTTTTCAGCATTTGACCACTGTTAAATGGTTTGCATCGGTGTAAGTAATTTACCGATAATTAAGGTTCAAATAATTATCCTCCCGTTAGAAAATTACTGGCATATTGAGATGAATGTGTATGCGAATTAAATATATTCAATGATGACATGCAATTAATGAAGTGAGATTTAACGATGGCACGAAGATTGCTCTAGAATAAATTACATTGTTGAGTTCATCTTTTAAACGAATCGATAAATTTGCTGGAATGATCGAACACCGAACAATGATAATAATCTTTATATCAACTGTTCATGTTTCATCTGTGAATATCCTAACATACTGTTCGAGTTGTATCAGTGGTTGAGTTTATCTCTAGGCGTACCCGACGTTTCGAATTCTAAAAATTTTCTCTTCAAACTAAAAGATTGCCTGGCTTAGGTGGAGTATCTACATTGATATATCACTCACAATCAGCCACACAAAAACTTTACTAAGCAATCAGGTTTCAAGTTCAAGAGTATTACTTGCTAACAATAAAGAAAAATTTCATCTGTATCAAAATATCGAGTTCAATACTGTGATCCTTGGTCTCATGCTCATTTGACGAAATGAATTGGAGCGTGCAGGATGAGTTGTTGTTTGAGATTCTCCGTTCAATTTAGTATTTAGAACATCGGGTTCTTGAAACGTCACTGCACCGGTTTGAAAGTTTTTTGCGCTTGATGGACTGTATTCCCTGTAGCATTATTCACATCATGATGAACAAGGTTTATTTTGAATCGTACACACGCACAGATTGCATTTATAATGGCTCATTATTTATTCATGTGCGTGCCATCCTATTGTTATTCTACAATACATGAATCTATGATCACCTCTTCAAACCTCCTTTTCCTCAGATCACAGACCATGACTGAAGCAATACTGAGACACAATACCGATTTTCATGATTTGATTCGACCGATCCACCAGGGATATACCATCTACGGTGTCTCTATCTAGTCATATATATGAATGGCTTTTATAGGATTGTCAGTCGCTCAACCATAACATCAACTTCCGCTCGGCGAGCAGATTTATTTGAATTCAGCTCATCATCGCCATCATAATCATACTCATCCCATTCATTTTCATGCAATATTTCATTCTTCTCCGACCACTGAATTCAATCCCAGATCACAGCAATCTGTTTGTCTGTCTCTTTGTTATATTATCATCGACCATCAAGCGTATTCATGAGTTTTATATTTGACATTGACTTTTGGTATTTGATTTTGCTCTGGCTTATTTATGGTTTATAACCATCGAATTAAATTGGTTTATAACCAATTGAACGACGATCGACAATTCCATTGCTTCTGTCGTTTTCAGTAAGGAAAAGATGGTATGCTAAATAGCCGAAAAAAGTTTAGAAAATCATTGATTCTCTTTACGAAATTCAAAGAGAACTCTAAGCGATTAACAGAGAGCAATGGCAACGTGAAATCAGATCCTACGCATCCCTCACTCTATTCACTACCATAAGAAGTTTGCTGCTGATCACTCAGTGTCTCTTGCACCTTGGATATTAACTTACGATTAGTGATTCGATATGCTTCATTTGTTGCAAACACAAACAAATTCTATTTGACACACTTTGATCGACGACACAATCAAAGCCTATAGTCGTATGTTTGGTTGATTTAAACAAGTGCTTGGATTGTTCAGCCGCCTTAAACCTCACAACCTTGAATCCAAGCAAAATCCTCCTCACAAAAACTTATCAAACTCAACACTGAGCTCTTCTCATCGTCCCACCATCGCGAAGCGATAATCAGCTGCCCTCGGCTGAAAAAAAAACTGTCCTCGGCTTCTGTTCTTCTGCTCTTACAATAACGATTGTGTCGACATTTATTGTGGAGTGGTGGTGGCATTCAGTTCAAAATGAATGGATGAAACTCCAAGGAACAAGAGTGTATTTTGAGTCGAGTTCAGTGGTTATTATGAAAATGCAATTTTCAGTGTAATAACCTTCTCATAAATCGGTCAATTGATGGAATTCGCTGAGACATCATGACTGAGAATAACAATGATAATAATAATAAGGATAAAAATAAGAAAATTCAGCGGATAATTTTCATAACGACCGTAACAATAATAATTATAACAGCAATGTTAACAATAATCATAATCATGATGATGGTTTTTGTGGTCACTTGACTGTTCATTCACGTCACTGCTCCACTTTTCGTTCAGTTCCTCCATTTTTCATAATTTGCTCATCATTTTAGTGGCGCTCAAAAATATCTTGTAAGCGAGGCGCAATACCGCTATCCATTCCATATCCCTAGTTTATGCTTCAGCCGTCAATTATTCCCGTCGACTCTATGTGTTGAACGTGCGATGCTAACATTCAAGCACCTGATTTCCTTCACTATACAGGACTTGTTTTTTTTCTGTTTTCTCTCTACACGATCAAATGTATGCATGCGTATTTTAGAATTTGTTAATTGTAAGCAAAATTGAGAATTTAGCAGTCGGATTTCTTTGTCCAAGTGGGCAGTGCATGTTGTCAGATATGTTTCGTTGATAATAGTTCAGTACATTAACGGTAATATGACGCTCGTTATAGTCCGGTTAATTGCCAACTGCAACCGGTGTCTAATTCACTTAACAGCATTTCCATCTGAAAGAAAGACTATTGATACTTCAGACTGAAATTCATCGCAAAATTGTCGTTGTAGGGGGTGAGAAAGTTGTTGTATATCAGTCAGCATATAGATGATGCACTTCTGGCTTTGTTCGATGGTACAAAATGTCATTAATTACTCAGACACACAAAGTTCTTTGATTAATCGCTATTGTTTGACACACATTCTCATATCCAATTTGCATGTGCCCACGTAGTTTTTTTCTGCTCTATGTTGCATTGAATAAGGGAAGTGCGAATTGTGACTTTGAATAAATTTAAAACTCTCCTCATAGCACAATCGGTGAATGCATTTTCTCAACCCATCCATGAAAATTCATCTATTTTCAAACTGATTGCCACCGATTGTGAGCTCAGCTACTTCTTGGTATTATTGTTGTGTGAACAATTATTCGGGTGCATCAAAAGTTTCGTGTTGACCAGTGAATGTAAAAATTGTGATGGATTCAAGTGGTAGGCATATATGAATTCTTAAATGTTCCCAGAGCTTTCTGTGTGCTCAGTTTTCCCGTACAGGAGATGATTCGTTAAGATTTGCAACCTGAGCGATAAGACGATCAATCACAACAACGTTAATAGTGAAGATGTTGACGACGGATAACCAAAGCAATACTTTATTTGTTTGTTATTGCTGTTGGTAATTGCACTAATAGTTACAGGTGACAGTAGTTCACACCAGCAATAGAAATAGTTTGACATCTCTTTGTGTTCGGATTGTTTGTTTTGAACACCACCTTCAGAACACGAATATAGCCAATAATAGCAGCAGATAATTATAATGACGATGCTATTATTAGTTATAATAAAGGAATAATAATACGGGTAATGGTAGTAGTGGTGAGAACAATAGCAGTATAAGTAATAAATAATAATAATAATATCCACACCAACATCATATCGTTCAAATGCATGCTTCAGTCAATTCATTTGTTCAGCTTCAATTTCTCTTCCTCTTTAATGGACTAACCACACGGCCGAACGAGAAGGAAAAATTTTGTTTATATTATTCTATTCGGATGTTTGCCGGACTTCAAGTTGCTTTAATGAATATCTTTTGTGATTTTCTATCTGAAGAAATATTCTGAATAATAAAGAGGAATGAATGCTTATTGTCAGATGGATGTATGATTGGTGTCCAAAATGATAACTGAAAATGGTTGTTGTGCTGGCGATAGTGCTAATGATATTGATAACTATAACAGCTGTAGTTATTACCAAATGATAATGCTGCGGTTAATCTCATTTCAATAAAACCTATTGTTGATACAATGACGGTAATGATAATAATGATGAAAATGAAATCTCAGCAGTGGAATACGATGATCGCAATTAAAAAACGTGTTATCCGTTCACCGTTCTCGTGATCGGTAAACATCATCGGTATCGTGACAACTTCATTGAGTGATCATCACTATTGATCACTTCATTGTTTTGACCTCCTCATTAACATTGCGTTGAATATTCATCACTGTATATCACAACTTGCATTTGTTATTATCACTGTCATGAACGTGATCAATATTATTAACAGCTTCCGTGATATTCTTTCCATTATCGTTACCATCATCGTTTTTTCTTGTTATCGGTACTCGCATTCTGACTATCATTATGAATATGAAAATTGATGTCAGCGAGAATCGTCACGAATGAAAATTCGGTCATTATGAACACGTCAGTGCACCGTGTTCGAGCGAAACGATCTGCTAAGCGATGATGTTTTGTTGATTTCAAGAAGAAGTTATTTCAGGTGTATAGGAAAAAGTTAGTTGAAGCAACGATGTTCGAAGAACTCATGGAAAGTGCGATGTGTTGCTTCAACAAAATAGCACCTGATAAAGGTGGTGGTATTAAAGTGATGAAGCCCTCATTCGAGCAAAACACATCTAATCAGATTTTGAGACTTGAACCTAATGCTTTGGACAAGATTCACTTGGAGGATGCATTCCCACAGTTTGTTGTACGTTTATCTATATGATCTTATTTATTACTACTGTCGTTATTGATCGCGCACCTATCAAAGACATTATTATTAACAATATTATGAACACTAATTTTAGTGTTATTATAAAAGTTTTAATAATAATCATCATAAGATCATTCTCACACCTTCCACTGTCCTTATACTCTTCCACTCAATCGAGCGATGATTTCAGGCCGAACTGGATTTGAGTCCTGAAAAGCAAAAAAGTCTGTATGAGCAACCAATCGAGAAGAAATGGCTTTTGCTCACCGAGCAAAGTATTATTCGGGTGAGTGGCAATTTCGTTTGAATGTAACCAATCTTTAAATATGTTCACTAATAAGGATTGCTAATCAAAAGATATTCCGAAACTTAAAAACTCACAAATCGCAACCTGAATTTGCTATTGTCTCAAATTCACTGCCATTCAGTTTGAGTTGAATGTGGGAAAAGTTTTCGTGTTAAAGTTGAACAGAATCAAATTGTCCCTATGTAGACCACCGGAAGCTTGCTGGTTCGTAAGATCATTTGGATGTTTCAGAACAAGTTTGAACTTGGTGGTTTGAAGTCATGCGCTGAATTCATGAATATCTTGAGCGATCAAGAAAAGAGTTTTACAGAGACCGAAGAGGTGCTAAGCAATCTCGAATCACTCTCTGTTGCACTTCGTACTCAATCAAACAGGTGAGCGCTTTGTGTATTTTATCTTTTGCGATCTCAAATGAGATCATTTGCACTCAATTACATATGAGAGACCAGTGCATCGACTATGTAATAGACAATTGACGGGGAGCTGTTAAATGTCATGAAGTGTTTTCTGATCATGAAAAATAATTCTCACTTGATGGAACTACCAACTCATAGCTATTCGCTGAATATGTTTGCTAATCGTGACATGTCTTTGGCATAAGAGGGGTTCGATTAGACGCAAAATATCGCAAAATGCATATAATTAATTGATGCAACACGTAATCAGATGATTCGGCTGTTATTCCTTAAGATAATTTCGTTCATTCCGTATCCGTATCATTGCAGTTTTGTTGAGAAATTCATCACATTCGGTGGTATCACAAGTTTGAGAAATATTTTGAACGATTGTCGTCGACTGTCGGGTCGAGATTTCTATGCGGCAGCTGTGCTGTCATCGTTTAGAGCACTCCTCAATTCGACGGTTCGTATCGGTTTGATTACATTCATATGACTAATTCATATCTCTTTAGATGCTATTCTTTAGATTATTATTCTGGATAATTTATGAATCATTCGGCAAATCGTGATTTTTTTGTCAGAAGGCCATTAGCGAGGAACTATTGATAAAAGCATCGCATCAGATCACCGAATGAACCATAGCTTTGTTTTAGAATTACAAAATAAAAAAAGATGTGATAATGTAAAATGCATTAAACTGAAGTTTCTCGCATTGGAGTTATTTTTATTTCAATTGATATACTACGATAATCTTTCTAATGTTGATAATACAAAACAGCGACTGTTTATGTGCACATTATGAATATTAATTATCCGCCAATCAATAGAATTACTGAGCAGAGGTTACATTCATATTGAGTTCATTCGGATTATAAGATTTGCATCACTTTTTGTTACTGTTTACATGTAGAAGAACATTTAGAATGTACTTTTAACATGTTATCTATTCATTTCGTCATTCGGTTATCAAACTCGTCTCCTGAATTTTTTTTTCATAAATGATATTGCTCAGTGATATCATCTCCCTATTGGACTTAATGTATTTTGTTCTCTCCAAAATTGTTTCGGCTATTCAAGTAATGACTGTTTTGTGGAGTTATCCAATACAATTTAAGTGTATCGAAAAGAAAGTTTAATCAAGATAAGTGTAGAATGAGGCCAGCAATTAACTTCGAGATACTTTAGTTGATTATTTGAAGAAAGTTGCAGTTGATGAGGTTGACCAATCAGTGCAATTAAACCGAAACATACATTCGACGAATTGTTTGATTGTTGCTTGCATTCATTGAATTCCATTCATCAAAAGACGTTTTCAATGATTAAATATTCAGATTGGTCGCAGTGAAGTGCTTCTATCGAGTGACGTTCTACTAGCGATCGCATCTTCTCAATATTTTCACTACGCAAAATGCAAGGTATATATAGAAAATTGAACATTTTATTTCATTTCTGTAGTTTTTGATGCGAAAAAAACTCATGCTTTCATGAAATTTTCACGTGCAACCAGTGACGTTGTTGATTTGTACTATTACTACGCTTTTTGTCTTAATCGTCTTATATTTTTTTATGTATTTTCATATCTATGAGATCAAAAACAAAACCGTACCAAGCTGTAGCGTTAATCGTCGTATCAAATTCGTTATTTAGTATTAGCAACAACCAAATGATTCTTGTTTTTCATACTTCTTCCAATTGAGAAGTTTAGTTAGAACCGATAAGCACCATTGTTATTACTATAAATCATAAGTTACAAGTCAACAAAAGAGTAGTTCAAGTGCGACACAAAGAATGCAGTGTTTATTAAGAAATAATGACGCAAACTGTACTCAGGAGTGTTTTACTTTTACTATTCATGTGAATGTTTTTTGACCTTGCTTTGACCTGAAAATCACCTTGTTTTTAACACTTATCAATATGTTCTTATCATATTTTGTTGTGGGGCGATGCACTCAACCCAGTAATTAATCATCACGATGTACTGATCGAATTGCTCTTCTCCTTCCCTGAATTTTCCGTGCGCCCTGTCGAAAGTCACGAATATCATTCATCTAACGCAATTTGTTGCTGATTGATTTCTAACACAACTGTTGCATAATTGGAATAATTGTTAATTTGGTAAAGGTTAATGAAGAGACTATGAACTGTGTAATGATTATGGTTATATAATACTAATGAATGAATGAATCTACTCAACGGGGTTCTACCATATGTTCCCCCTAATTGAGAGCATTCCCGTTTGATCATCATCGTTGTAATCGTTCTCATTTAGTCCATCTTACATCATCATTTATCTCATCTATACCTTATTAGTTTCATCTATCTTTCTTTTCGTATTATTCACACCAACGGTGCGAGTTGCGCTTCTCACTTTCAACTTTATTTCATAATTTGATTCTATTTCCAAGTTCATTCACAATTTTGAAATGTTTTGATCTATTGCTTATGTACACATTCGATATTTCATTCATGCAGATGAAAATCTTTTACAAAATTTCGTGTTTCATTGTTTTCATAAACTTCATCCATTGATTAGAGTGATGAGCACAAAATCTCATTTCTGGATCAACTTCGTAAACTATATTAAAAATGCATGGATACTGTTCAGTTTTTAGACGATAAGTTTATATGAGTTTCAGGTGTTATGTCTTGAAATCCTATCTGGAATATGTTTGATCAACGATGGTCACGAGAAAGTGTTGCGTGCACTGAGTGAGGCGAGTGTGATTCTCGGTGAGAGGACCCGTTTTCAGACGATTCTCAACGATCTACATCGGAATTATCGTTCTGAACGCGAAACCGAGCGAGTTCGCACGGCTGCTATGAGCCTTATTAACGCTCTGCTTAGTACTGGATCAGCTGAAGTATGTTAATTGGGAATCAATCGCCCGCCTTGTGTGTGTGTCAGTTATGGGCTTCAACAAATTACACGATTAAATTTTAGAATTCCTTAGAGGTTCGTATGCATCTGAGAGTCGAAATGCTAACGCTTGGTCTTCAAGGTGTACTCGATTCAATGAGGGACTCTTCGTCGTCGACACTTTCCGATCACATTGATTTCTTTGAAATGAGTCGGCAAGACGACGAGCAAAATTTCTTGAGGTAATCTCCGCTGGACGAACCCTATGCTCTCATATGCTGACCGCTTCAAAAAGCCAACTGCTGGAGATGAATCTCTGATTTATAACGATGACACTCAATGATATTCGGTTGATAAAAGTTCAAATTCAAGCAAAGGAATTTCATTTACAATTACAGATCATATTGCATGCCAGCTAACAGTAAGCGTAACTGAATTGCAGCAATGCTTTTAGTTCTCGTCATTTCTTTCAGAGATGAATCACGGAGTTCTACACCAATAGATTTGGACAGTGCAAGCGATATTGCCGAGTATATCGCCAACCGATTGGCGTCAACTCTGGCTCTGCCACACTTCCTATCAATGCTTCAACATCTTATTCATATCCCCGTTGATGAGAAAAGCATTCACATTTGGAGGTGATTATAAACGCTTGAGATGTTGGGCAATTTTGTGATTGCCAGCGATCAAAATGGCTGCGAATTCAGATTCATGCACTTCTTTTCAGGCTATTCGACATGATCCTACAGCATTTGAGCCTACAAACAACGCTGAATGCAGTTGTAGCTGCAGATTTAACACAGTCAGTCGTTCAGATTGATATGGATGAAGTTCTATCAAGGTGAGACGATCAATTAAACTGACTTTATCTCTCCAAAATGACTCTTTTGATAGTCGTATGCCTTGAAATTAATGATCAGTATTGATAAAATGTGTATTGCATAGGTTACGAACTCAACACGATTATGATAAACTGAAAGAAGCGCATGATGATCTGGAAGAGGAACTGAGAAGAGAACGGAACAATTCTTTGGAGCTGCAAACTCGGCTAAGTGATCCTGATGGACAATCCCTTTATTCAAGGTCTTGTTCAGATGAATTCATCTTTTTTATTCTAAATACCTCAGTACAACAATAAAATTTCTGAGCTATAAACGATCAACCTTTCAATGTCGACTTACGATTATATTAAGTTTAAATTTTGACTGTTCATTGTTCTATAAGAATATTTTCCAACCAGACAACTTGAATATTGATTTGGTCAAAGCTGGTTATTGCCATGATTCTTACTTACGCAGTTATCTGTCAAAGTGATATCAGCGTGTTCATCGCTATGTTCTTTCATCGCCACTTCAACATAATATATCTAAATTGAATCAAGTGTTATTAAGACCTTTACTACTGCGAGTGAGTATTTCATTGTAGAAGGGCTCGTCGATTTATTTTACTTGAATGTTTCAGACTCAGTGGAGAGTCTTTCTCACCAAGCGATCCCAGCCATTCACCTCGGTCCTTATCCCTACCACCGATTTGTCCACCGATTGGTGCTCCTCCACCGCCGCCTCCACCTACCTTGGATCAGTTGCGAACATTTGGTGATGGACATGCGACAAGTAGACGTGGCGCTCAGTCCACACTGAAGAAGAATGTGCCGAAACCGAGTGGTCCCATGAAATCGTTGAACTGGACCGCAATCGCTGACGACAAAATAGCCGGTACGATTTGGGAGAAGATTGACGAAGAGAAATTGTATCAGCAGGTTGGCATTCCATTCAATTATTACCTTACCACTGACTTTCCATTATGTAATTCATTGTAGAAGGGCTCGATTTATTTGCACAGCTGACAGCGATTGAATTAGCGAGTACCGATTTTCAGCTCGATTTGGCCGAGTTATCAGAGAACTTCTCGATGGCGAAGGGTGTTGTTGAAGAAGCTGAATCAGTGAGTGAAACGTTACGACGTCGAAGCAAAGCATCGTCTGCTTCAGCGATCAGCGTCATCGAGCCAAGACGTGCACAAAACTGCACGATAATGCTGTCAAAGTTGAGGCTGTCCAATAAACAGATTAAGAAGGCACTCCTGTCAATGGATCAATATGATGAATTACCTCGAGACATGTTAGAACAGGTGCTCCAAAATTCTTTCCAGCTTTGGCTCATTTCTATTGATTCTGGTAAATGTTGATTAGCGATTTCCGGTAATTGTGGACGATACTCTCTTCTAATTCAGTGTTGAATTCAGATATGTCTTTCTGTGTCAGTTCAATATTTCATTTCACTCTTAAGCGGTTTAATTGCTCCGCATCCAGTAGTTCTATTTTGTTATATTTCCAGATGCTGAAGTTCGTTCCGACCAAAGAAGAGATTGCGCGTTTGAAGGAAACCGTTCAAAAATATGGCGGCTCCTCATCAATACTAGCAATTGCTGATCGTTTCCTCTATGAAGTTAGCAAGTGAGTTGGATGATTTATCATTCTTAAACGCGACATTTCTTCTTCTCGGATGATCAACATTTCATTGCATTGTAGTATATCGCAAGTACATATCTCACGACTATCAGTATAACTCTGTTTCTGTTTGTGTCGCAAAATCGAGCGAATATTTTCGGCTGATTAGCTTGTGCCATTTCTGATATTTCTCTTTGAATACTTGAAATGAGTAATTTGACAGAAATTTGGTATTTCCTTTGTAATTTTTCAGTATCTCTCGATATGAGCAGCGACTACGATGTTTATTCATCTTAACAACTTTCAAAGAAAGACTCGATGATGTCTCTACAAATATTCAAGGTAATTCAGATTATTGCTGGAATCCATTGGTTTTGAGTAATTCTTTGACGGACGTCCTCGCAATATTTTGACCTGTTAGAAACTAAGTTTGATATATTGCATTCAGTCGCTCTTTCCAGTGAAACAGTGCTTTATTTTTGATCTTCGTTGATTCATAGTCACGCAACCTAGCAATTGATTGACTGTGAATCACTGTCAATGCTCAATAAGCATTCGATTCGATACCTCCATAACAATGAAAATTCCTACATTCTTGCAGTCAGCTTATGAAGGAATTCAAATTGCAGCCATATCGAACGCCTCAACATCCGTTGCCGGCAGTAAACGTTTCAAATCCCTTCTTCGACTGATTTTGGCAGTAGGGAATTACTTGAATTATGGGAAACGTAATGGCAATGCTTCAGGTTTGTTATGTTTATCCGAATAGTTTGAAGTATACGAAATGGTGTTTATATCCAATTATACGTCACTCTCACAATGAATGCATTCACTTCGTAAATGACCACAAAGTTATGACAAACTGGTGTTTCTACCATCCGTATGAAGCAGCGTCTTAAGAGAGAATACATATGGAACTTGAGATAATTCATGAGAGTTATGCGTTTTTGAAAACTTGAGATAACGTCTTAGAAAGCGTTCGAAAGGATTTGAAAAAGTGTGTGTTCACTTCTTCTCTATGAATTGCAACTTAAAGTAACTGTTGAGTAGGATTTGAAACTGCCGATTGAATAATAACATTAGCGATCAAATCAAAATAGAACATGTTGGTGTTTTTGAAGGATTTACACTGGATTCGCTACGTGTCTTAACGGATGTACGTTGCTCGTCGCGATCTGATCAGAATCTTCTGCACTATTTGATTCGTATCGCTGATGAGAAATTTCCTGAAATCAACCGTTTAAAACGTGACTTCTGTGGTGTTCATGAAGCAGCAAGACATAGGTATGTGCATCGAATGTGCCACTTTTCAATATTACGAGACCGAGAGTTTTCTGTGTTTTTGCATCAACCGACGTTAACTGAATGTTCGTATTGTGTACAGAGCTGAACCAACTTCAGAGAATTCGATCTAAAACGAAAATTTTAGCACATATTTTTAATTCTCAACGTATCTTTGAGACCGGTTTTTTAATGTTCCGTTAAATTTCTTCGTAAATGAATCAAAATTTTCATTCCGTTCAAAGCATATTTCTTCGTTCCGCATCACAGAGGAAATTTGGATGAGATGTTAGAATGAATAGCACCAAATTTGGCTGCCTAACTATGAGCGAATTCAGTCTGACTATGAGAAAATCAATCAGTTTAGTCGTGCCGAGATCGAGCAAGAGCTTCAATCGTTACGTGGTTGCTTGGCGAAAGTATCCGAAGAATTACGCCACCGAGAGCACAGCATAGTTGCTCAAGCAAGGACCTCTGAAGGGGAAGGAGCGAAAAGCGAAAACGACGATCGATTGGTACCCGTACTGTCGAATTTCTTCACAGCCGCAACCAAAGATTTCTTAGATGTTGATCGACAGTTCAAGGACATGAACACAAAGGTTCATTTGCTTTGTTTGTACTTTCCATTAAGACAAATGAGTTCATTGAAGCAAATTATCAGCGGAAGGTGAAGGTAAAAGAAATGCCCAAATTTGATAAATGGAGCACAAAAATACTTGCGAAGAACTGAATGAGAGCTCAAATGAGAAATTTTGGCTAGATGAAAATAGCTTGAAACTTGATGAGGAGTTTTTGTTCGAAATTGGGAGTTTCAACTTGAGAAGAGGTTGACAAAACTGCACGAATATTGAATTTTTTCCCAAGTCTGTTCGACTTTCCAATGTTCCACTGAAATGATACTGTTTTATTGCGCTGAATTCGATTAATCAACTCAAAAATAGTTTTAAGTGCCGAATTTTCAGTTTGCTGAATGTAGGCGATTGTTTGGCGACGAGTGCAGTGCACGTTCATCGGACGAATTTTTCGGTGTATTATCGAAATTCGTCACATCATTCACCGAGTGTATACATCAGATCTGGGAAGAACGAGAGAACATTGAACGCATCAAGAAACAAACGTTGGCGCGATCAATTTTTGCCAAAAAATGTATGTCAAATTTCAGTTGTGTTGCTAATTTCACAGAGTACTTCATCAAGCGTTTCCTTAAAAATATCGAATTTTCTGATAGATTTGACATTCTTCTAATTGATGGAGGAATGATCTCAGCATATAGCTTATAGGATTTGCTCATTGTGATTACTAAGCTTATTCGAGAAGCATTTCAGCAATTTTGCAAACATTATTTTTATCAGTTTCCATCGGCAAATGAGTACATTCACGTCGTTTTCCGAATCAGATAATATAAGAGGAGGTCCTTTCCACTGTCTGATGCATTCTCGTCCTGGAGATTTTCAAGGCAGTGATTATCCAGTACGACCATCGCTAAGCATCGTAGTAACCTCCATTTCTAGCAGTTGCTGACCTTTTTTCAAAGTCCCTTCACCATTAGCTATAGGCACTTTTTGAGCTGAAGTCACTAATTGCAGCGCGACGTCGTGAAAATCATCAAAATGATTTCGATCAATTGGTGAATGCTCTACAAACTGGTGAAATATTTTCCGAAGAGCTCTCCCGTCTTCGATGTTCGTATCGATCACGAAGGAAGCCAAAAAAGTAGACGACTAACTTTCAGCTAACGCAAACACTTCCTATCGCTCTCCATCAAGATGAAGTTCGAATTTCAGCTCATTTCAGCTCATCGCTATCATTTGAAATACCGCATCGGTTGCACTCAGTTCATTCAGTCCATCATTTTACTAAATCCAAAGTAACGTTGTACATTCAATCGCGCAGTTGATTCTTCCTATTTCCATGTGCAATTTTCTCAGCAAAACTTCTTCGCATCATTATGTTTTTTTTGTGAATTTTCAGGTGTGCAATCATTGTCCCAATGTATGTGGTTTCATTGTGTATGATATTCTAAAAGAATGTATAATACTTCAATTGAACAATTGAAATCATATTCGTGCTTATATTTGTAAATATTCCATTTTGTGTTTTTATGAAATTGACGAGAAATGATGTAACTAATTGAGCATCTCCGTTTCAATTCGTTTAATTTGAACTACAAAAAATAATTCGCCATTCTTGGAAGCATTCAAAAGCGCAGCTTTGAGGTCCAAATCCTGAGCGAATTTCAGTTCATGTTTTCAATACAACTCATTGTTCGAAATAACCGAATCAGTGGGGGAAATAAACTGTAAAATGCATTGGTCATCTGACAAGATGAATGCAATCCAGATTTGCTGCTCTCAAGGAGCTACTAACGAAATTGTGCCACTACTAAAGATTTTACTGCAAAAAAATTTTGAAGAACAAGTAAATTCCGCAATGTTTAGCTGTAGAATAGAATGAATCAATTCAGTGGTTCAGTTGAAACGAGATGAAATCAATTTGATTGTGAAATATTATCGCTTCAATTGCTCGCCAAATGCACATTTATGATGATGGTTATCATAAAGCTTTACTGTAATTTTGCTTTGCTACTGTTTCATCCGATGATCACCAATGATATTGTGTAATGTTCTATATTCAGTTGCGTGTTTTGAATATTATTATATGCAGTTCAACGTCATATTTGACGAAATAAAATTATTGCACAATATTCATGAAATGATACTTCACACTTTCAACTTCTATCAAACAACAAAAAGCATTCGCTGTTTCATGAGCAATTTGGAACGTAACCACGTTGCGATAGTTTGGCTTTCATAGAACAATAATGTAACAAGTGAACATGATTGAAATATTGCT
Source organism: Anisakis pegreffii (assembly GCA_035041965.1). Classification (NCBI taxonomy): domain Eukaryota; kingdom Metazoa; phylum Nematoda; class Chromadorea; order Rhabditida; family Anisakidae; genus Anisakis; species Anisakis pegreffii. The sequence continues at coordinate 92,926 of JAPYMA010000400.1, forward strand.
TACGTTTGAAGAATATTTTTATCGCTGAGTTGTGAACGCAAACAACAGTTTGTCGTTTCATGTGCAAGCTTTCGCAAACCCTGATAATAGTTGATCAAATATTTACTTCCTTTTTCGACTTTTGCTTACGAGTTGACTTGTTATCAATGTTATCAGTATATACCAAGTACTTTGAACTCTTAACACTGATAACACTAAGCAAAAATTTCGGTATCACGGTTATTAACATTTTAACTTGATTCATAAACATAAACTCAGATTACCCATCAACATCTATGGCTCTGTATAACATTGAAAGGTACTGAAGCTGGTGTTTCACACTAAAACGTCTACCAATTTCCCCCCTCTCCATCTTAATTTTATTCTAAGTGTTTGTTTCACTTTATTCTGTTCTCCTTTTCCTGTCCTTATTATCACTATACCTACTCTTAATACTCTCAGTCTACACATCTCCACATCATATTGCGCATCTTGAGGTCGTAATATCGGAGGCAATTTTCTCATTATTTCTAACTCTTTCAATTGAACTGATAACATTGTTTACTATGAATGTTTACACTTATAGGGCTATCATTCCATCGAATTGATGGGAACAAACAACAATCTTGAACGGTAGACAACCAACCGCATTACTGTCATTTTATGCCTCGCCTAGTAGTCAAAAAATCCAGTTCATTTCGAATTATGTGCCTTATTGGCGCCAGCTGTAAGCAGTAGCAGTCCATATTTTCCAAAAATTTGTAACGATATTCATCACTTTCATAATGATTTTTTTCTTTGGGCATGATTTTCAATTATTTGGGCAATCGAACGTTTTCGATGGAAAATATCCAGCTTTAGCTATGCTCCTTCATTTTTGTGAATAGATCTTGATTGATCTATCTCTATTAAACTGCCTAGTCATTTTCTTTTATGAATGAAAAGTTACCTTTAAATGCTGCAAACTCGGATGCACAGCATTGCTATGGTAATTTGCCGTAGAAAATATCACATTCTTTTGAGTGATGATTGGAGAGCATCTTGAAGATACAAAATTGAACAGCGGAAATTTTTGTCAGTGCATAAGTATGACTGCGAAATGTTTCGAACGATTCTGACCAGTTCAGATATCGCTCAATCTTCACAGTATTGCAGTGATAATTTCAAACACAATGCAATTTTTGAGTCCAAACAAGCACGTGCGATTAACGAGTAATGACTCTGTTGATATTCAACGTTTGAGCGAGTCTCAATCAGGTTAGAAATTTGATCGGTATCACTGATAACCTCATACCCATTCAGTAAGTACTTTGATCTTAAATGAGCTCTGATTTTTGAAAAGCTGCATCATTCCATTTCTTCCGTCTCCTTCATCAACCTAAACCCATCATTAATTCTCAAATGCATAGATTGATGTTTCGAAAGCTTACTGAATGGATATGAGCATTCGACTGAATTGCAAACTGCGATTTCACTCAATTTTCAAGTGTTCCTTTTTCAGCTGGATATGAACGCATCACACAGCTTCTGAACACTGATACACAATTGAGGTCGGACTTGGTAAGATTTCAAGTTGAATGCAGTGGTGGATAATATGTTGAGCAGCAGCCCTCTCTACTCTGAAACTTCAAAAAATTCTTACATAGACGTCATAAATATTCGATAAAAAATGTTACGCACATTGTATCTATTCAAGTGATCCATGACGATATCTATCTCATTCTTAGAAGTACTGAAAAATGTCTGTAATTTGAAATTTTTTTCTTTCTGTTCTCTGAAAATTGACCATTTCAGAAGCCACTAGTACCTTCAGTTCATGGCTATCATTGCTTGAAGCCTTCAGCTGCCTCAGTTCATAATGATCCTGATGGTTTTCGATGCTGGAAGTTGAATAAGTGGAATGTGTTTAGAAAGAAGCAAACAAAGGTTTACTTTTTACAACTGGTTGTAAACGTATGATGCTCTTGCTCACAGTTCAGTTGCTTCAAACGTGCAAAAATATCGTAAATCAAATAACGGATCAGTTTTTGAACATAGACAGTGTTCAATTTCGAAATGTTCCGTCATAAAATAGTATTAAGAGCGTAAAGCAACTGAAACGAACAGATTTGAAAGAAAAAGCATGGACAAATCATGAGAAATTTTATCACTATCAGCAGCAGCATTCATCAGCTGTGAATTTCGTGCTGATAATACATGCAGCGATGAGTGTGTTCTTTGAGACGTTCAACAAAGTGTTCATGTGGACAGTGTATACAACCAATTTCAAAAAAATTACCCCTTCTATCGCTTTGTTTTTCATGTATTGTTCATATTCGAATTCTGAAGTTAACAAACAAGATCATTTAGTGATCTATCGATGTACTTTTCTCAGTGCTTACATTATTTCCTTCGCACGTTCTCAGATCTCGACCTGTTCGTCCTGTAGATCATGATTTATTCATCCCTCTGAGCAATTTCTATTCGTTCCTTTCTTGTGATTCTCCTCATAAATTTGTTCAGTTGTTTTGCACGGCAATTTATTCAGCAATGTTGATGGTAAAAATTTGCAGAAAAACAAGAATTATGCAGAGAAACGTTATCGGCGAGGAGCGTCGAATCGGAAACATGTCGAAGATTCGAATAAGTTGCTGGCCGATTATTTGAATTCATATTCGCTGCAAAAAATGAAAGGACTTTTGGGCATCATTCGAGCAAGAGATACTGATGATATACCAGTGCACTCAGTTGAACTGCGCATTAACTATCAAGATGTCAAGGTTTACAGTGATCGCATTATCATACGATTGGGAATTTTGTAGCTGATTCGTTTTTAGCTGTTATCAGTGCTTTTATCGGCAATGTTCTTATCGTGATAATGATCAAGCTTATCACTGAAAGCCAGCATAATAGTTCTATCATTCCTTGATGCACTGGTGATAAGAGTCGTTCTGCTCCGTCTCTAGTCGATTCTCTTGAATAATTTTTTTAATCAGCTTGTTGTCCGAGAAAATCGCTCTGTTCAGAGATTTTCAAATGAACTTCTGACATTGGTGTTATTTTCTGCTACGCAACATAGACTGAAAGTTATGCTTGATGGTATTAATAGAAAAAAAAATACTGGAATGAATCATAGAAGGTTGAATTATTCAATGAAATTATCAATTTTATGAGATAAACTTACTTGAAGGTTGAACTCGGTGATCTTCTAAATTCGGTGAATTCGGATTTGCAAAATTGGGCTCTCGGTTTCACCAACGATGATGAGGTATCTTTCTTTGCTTCGACTGACCTTAGCTTTTTGTTGTTTTTTCTTTAATTATTACAGTGTGAATCGATGTGTGAGCATCAAAGTTCAACGTGTCTTCTTCATTATTGTTACTTGCTTGAAAACTCATATCGAGTTCTATCAACTGTTAAAATTTCAGTTGGATGAGGCATATTTTGGTGAGATATCGCCATCGGGTGACAACTGTAATGGTATGTGATATTCGTTTGAGCAGTGAAACTTCAAAAAATTTGAATTTGAAGAATAAAATCTTTTTCTGTTGAAATGCATTTTTTGATAGGCGCTATCGTGAAGTTTTTTTGAAAGGTGAGGATATCGAGATTGGCAAGCTCCAAATGAGAAAATGTCGCATTCATTATCCTTTTCAAACATTCTTTGAAATGTTGATGAAAAACTCGATTATTTCGACCTCGCAGTAGTATCTGAGTTGCCTTTGAACTTCTAGAAATCTTCTCTCAGCTGTTCTCATGCCCAGCGATCACGAAAAAAGTCCAGCTTTTAGTGAACAATGACACAATGGAAAAGTGCTCAATTACACCAAATTTATCGCTCAATTCAATCTTTACAGAATTCACCAATAATTGTAATATACGAAGGGGTCCGGTCACGCCATTATTGCTTTGGTGTCTCGCCGTTTTATTCTGTGCATGTATTGCACTCACAATTTACATTGTTCTATCCACTTCACCGAAACTCGAGGTCATTTCAGTGTCGTTAAATTTGTATTCCGAATAAGCGGAATCTGATTTTCCGACTCTAATGAGTAATCTGTTTTCATCAAATAATTATGGGCATTTCTTTGCTCCAAATCCTTTCTTTCTTTCTTTGCTCTTTGAGCATTTCTTTGTTCCGTATGAAATCCTTCAATCGAATTAACCCTGAGTTGACAGATTTCAGGTTGACGTAAAGTCGGTACCTCTTGCACCACTCTCATGTAGCAGCAATATTCGACTCTTTGGTAGATTCGGTGAAAATATCACGATTTTAACTGCGCAGAAAGATAGCGATTTTAACTACCTCATATATGTTAGCATTAAGCTATTCGTTGAATAAAACTGCTTGACGTATTAAACGAGTGAATTTGTAATCACATTAGTGCACGTTCGTAGCGATCAAGAAGCTTTCATCGTAGAATACTGCTGCGAACGATTGATTGTGACACCATGAACACGTTATCCTTCCGAGATTGTTCCGTAGTAGAAGTTCTGAATCGGAATTGAATCACTGAGAATGGTTCACTTGAGTTCATGTAATTCATCACAAATTTATAATCTCGTTCACACAAACTAATTCGTATCTACTATCGTGATCGAATTATAGAATCAAGCAGATAATACGCTGACAACTACTAGGAGGCTACCAATTGGAACTGACGAGAGCTGTGTTCAGGTTAGTTGTTCGTTTGAAAATGTCGAACCGCAAACTTTCAATCGCAGATCATCTAAAATTTTGTCATTACTCATAATACCTCACCCCAGAGCTCACCAAAGGCTTAGAGTTCATGTAGGGGCTTGGCTTACTATTACTATCTGGCGTTCGATCAAAAGCACGTGTACAAAAACTTTAATCTGAATGAAACGCAATTTTTGAAGTCACGCAATAAAATTTACTTTTTGCTCGTTGAAACACCACCATTTCGCACAATCGTTTCCTCTTGTTTTTGAATGCCTAGCATCTAATGAATCTGTTTCCGAATCAGATTGCTCCGATGTTGACCTGTTGTCGGACCTTCTGCGTGTGGTGGTATAAAGATTTTGGTATGTCTTGTTCATTATCAAATATTGACTCAGTTCGATCACTAAACTACTTACTGGTGTTAGGAAAAATAAGATTACAGACAATATCTATCAAAATAGCTTTATTGATATTCCATCTACTTTTTTCTTATGGAACTGTCGTCATTTCGCCTCAGCGATCGAACGTTTTCTCAGTCGTTGAGGTTTTCAATCGAATCGTATTGGCATTCTTATGCGACAGATCATCTGGATTCAATTCACTCAAAGTCGCTGTTCTACAGATACGTATAGATGCTCAACAAATGATGTAACTGTCAATTTAAAGATCCCTGAAATGTTTTTCCTCATTCAGAGCGTGTGCGATCGAGATTCCAATTGGGGACGCAATCCAATAAATTACAAATCGAAGATTTTATTGAATCGCGTTGCCCGCACTTAAAGAGCAACAGATGTGATTCGTTTCCAAAACTGCTCCTGCGGAATGAAAGTGACCTCAATATCATATTCGATTTAAAGACAAATCAAACAATCGCTAAGCTTTCGGGCCCTAAAAAAGACAAAAATTCAGTGCTGGTAAGCGAAGTGGTTCTTATTACTCCCGTGATCGACACCATCTCAGTTCATTTTAAACAATTGCAATTGTAATTTAAATCACTGAATAAGAATAACAAAAACTACAGTTGGCGAAAATAAGTCTTTATACGAAAATTTGACGAAAAGATAAGCGAAAATAAGTCTTTAAAAAATGGCTCTGTTAACCATTTCATCGTCGCAGTGCTTAACCGCTATCATTATATCATTTCGCCGTAAATCAATCAATTTTCTAGTTCAATCGAACATTATACGATAACCGTGCAGACTTGTCAATGAAGAGAACTCGATAAATGAAATGCTTGAAACGTCATACGCACAAATCAGCAATTATCTGATTGTTCATAGTGTTGCACTTATGAAGAATAATCTCATAAGCTTTCCTAACAGGCAATAACATTGTTCGACAATACGGCAGTTTTTTTGTCGAGAGATGAAGAAAGTAACAGCATAAATCTATGTGAAAGTAAGCGATGGACCAGCATAGAGCGACTTGATATTCCCATAAAACGTTGCTGGAGGGTAGGTTGCATTTTGAGAACTCAGCTCCTCTGTTCTGGTAGTAAATTGATGCCGGGGCAAAGCATATTTTTCCGAAGTTACAAAGCACAGAATGAAAAGTTGCGATTTGAAAACGCTTTGGTAGCATCAAATCAACAACTTCCTTCGATTGCTTGATAAAATTAACGATTTGAAATGTTTAAAGCGAGTAGATCGAAATTTAAATTTAAATTATACTGACAGCAACCACCAAACGATTTTTCGGCCGATTACGTAAGATTCATGTGTGAATTTGATGGTGCAATTCTGCATTATTGAGAAATGAATAATTTTCAAGTGCATTATTGAGAATACTTTGTTTAAAGGTACAATTATCGGATGACCTGAATGTGTTACGAGAGTTGGTCAAATATAAAATCATACGAATATCGTCGAAATATTACGCAATTGTAGCGTCGACAACACGCAGACATCGCATTCTGTTAGCGTATTCTTATTCAGTTTCAACTTCTTTGTGTTTCGATAACAGCAATAAATTTGTGAACTTTGATCGTTATTGATTAAGCAGTGAAGAAATCACCGAATTGAGAGTATTATTGAATTAACAATTTCATCTCAAAGCTTTCGTTATGATCTAAAAGTTTTTCAGATGGAATGTACGACTCTACGAACTGAAAACTGATGACAGCAGTTGCGTAGTGCTTAACGGTGAATTCAAGCATTCCTCGTATGCATGTGCTTTCGCAACTGATGTGCTGTCCAGATTATCAGCCGATCGTGCATCGATCGTTATCGAATTCGTTGAACAATCCTTTGGCGGTAATCAGTTGGCGCTTGAGCGATATTCAGTGAGAATACCGCAGATTGTATGATTGTTTGTGAACAACCAGGCACTGCAACAATCGTGGTAGCATTGAGATTACACGACGAGCTCGTCATTCAGTCAAGCCCTATGGGCCGAATATTTGTGAGTAGGACACACGAGACTCGGTCCTAGGCATAGCTGAAGCAAGTTCGCTGAGGTTGAAATTAGGCATACTTTGGAGCGGATCAGCGAAGAACTGTGGAATGATTAAAAAATGTTTGAAAAAAAAGACGTGTAATCGTGATCATACTGATCACTTCAGATGCATCTGTAAATGAATACAGTATTAATGGTACATTCAAAGTTGTATCGATTAGATATTCAGTTCTGATGACTTGGAAACATTTCGAAATGAGTTTGTGCAGTGCGATAATATTGTCTTCGGAAACTTTCGCAATGTTAGACGGGTTTGAAAATGATCTTTCGGAACATTTTTATTGAAAATTTGTCGCATTCACGAATTACTAATAAGCATTTTTTTAGTCGCTGTACATTTGTTGTAGAGCAAGGGTCGGTAAGTTGGTCTGACAGCGGACCAAAATTTCTCCGAGCAACTGACTGGCCACTGACTGGCGGGTCAACTTGTTTTTTCCTTATCTGTGGGCTTAAACTTGTCGCAAAAATCGTGAAATAGTCCAAGCAAAGTAGTCAACTACCACTGCAACCTCTGCAAATCACCATTTCGCTTAAATCTATGCAGTTGAATATATTTGTATATCAGTGAATATCAAGCATCATTTGTATATCCTAATCATTTATAAAGCTATGAGGGAAACGGGATAGATATTCCATGAAGTCGACATTTTAAGAAGCAATCTGAAACGAACAGAAATTTATTGGTTCTGATCCCTTTCTGTGATGAGTTTGCTTCAAAGTGGATATATGAGTGGAAATTCCCTTTTTGGCTTTGTTCAGCTTTTGACACTCTTTTTGGCATGGTTCTTTTTTTAGATCTTGGTATGTTCTTGTTTATTCTTATTGCCTCCTATCTCCAACGCATCCCTCGAAACAATTCACTTGTTTACTGTTAATGCTGTGTACTACTGTAATTACTGTTGCGAACTCGCAACTTCTTCTTAATATTAATTATTGTTGATGCTAATTATTATTATTTAAGACAGCAATATTCATATATATTCTTGTAAATATTGATTCTTATTAAATATTGTTTATAACGTCAACGATTGTTGTTGAAATCCAAAGTGTCATTCTCCATCTCCAAATTCAAATCAATTGTCGTCGAAATCTTAATCAGTTGTCTCCATACGTCGACTTCGATTGTACCCCGTCGACTCGATTCTCCAATAAATATTTCAAGTGTGGTGGATCGCAAACAACGAAAGCCACTAGACGTCGAACAACTTTTAACCTACTATCAATTTGTAAATTGCTAATTGGTCGTCCTTATATTCATTTTTAATAAGAACTGATCATTAATCTGATATCTTTTGGATGCACGCATTGCAATACATGCGGGGGGGGTCATATTGTTACAACGCCGTGTGCAGGCCAAAATTGGCCCCCCGACAATGTATAAATATGTATTAGTGAAGAGAAAATGTACATTTCGGCGACACGCTTTTGGCCCGCCAGAAACTTTCGACACAGGAAATTCTCAGTGTAATTCGAAGCCTCTTTTAGCTCCTCAAAATCAGATTCTCAAATTTCTTTGGCGGGCCAATTTTGGCCCGCGGGCCGGGGGTTGCCGATCGCTGTTGTAGAGGATCTATCAGAAGCCTGATGAAATCACAGCAATGGGAATAATAACACGCAAGTATACATAGAAACACAATTATATATGCGGTGTAATTTTACCGAAAAAACACCAATTTTGTAGTTGGATCGCTGCATAATAAATTATCAATGGATTAAAACTAAGATACTGATGTATGAATGGGGATGTATAATAATGTCAATATCCATAATGTTATAGCATATTCACAGTAATAACTGAAGAAATAAATAAAATGTGAACTCATTTCGTTCAATTTCCATTTTTGAAATATACGTTCTAATTCACAACGAACCGAATGAGATATATTAAATAATGAATATAGTATTATGTTTCTGGACCGTAACCATGGATAATGGGTATTGATAGAGGGTTGGATCACTTCCTCTACAAAATTCAGGCTGGCTCCCCTGAATTTTTATGGTACTCAGTGCATTTGAGTACTGGCAAAGACTGCATTAATACAAGTGGCCCATTCTATTTTGAAGCCATTCTCTTAAAATTTCTAGTTTTCGTTACCAGCTTGCCATCTTCGTAACAAATGCACGGATGTACTAAAAGAATAACAAAATAATAAAAAGGATCCCAAGAGAGCATCCTTCTTATTATCATGTTATTCATTCAAACAAATTAATAGCATAGAATTAATTCAAAATTAATTCACTTACAATTAGAATTAATTGTATTCTTGTTAGAATTAATTCAATGCACTCGCATATTAATTACATTCACATAAAATTAATTCAAAATACGCCACCTTCCGACCGCCTTTTCGCTGTATTCATATAGAATCTTACACTGCTTATCATCTTTCGCCAATGGTGACATTTCAGCTTTTGCACAATCACTGAAATCCAAAACAAAATTTGAATCAATAAGCCAGATCAATCAATGCCCAGTTGGAAGATCGAGCAAATGTTCTACGTAGCGTTTGTTCTAAACAGTTGCGTTTGTGCTCTAGGTGATCGTCGTCACAGCAGATACTTGTGAACCGGAACTAACAAGTACAACAATCAAAGTGCTGACCTGAAATATTCGCCAGAAATTCCGTCAACTCGGGTGCTGAGCGCTAAGAAGAGTGGTGTTTGCGCGCCGTCTTCATCGGTCTTGAAGAAGAACGCAAAAATTGGTTTCAGAAGCGTTCGGAATGGTTGATGACTGAAGATGGTATACTGAAGAATATTGGTGTGAACAGCGCCCGGATGGCAAGCGTTCGCCGTTATATCGTATGTATCGTTCGCCTTCCAGAGTAACGTTAACGCACGAGCATGCATCACCTGAACTGAGAGAGTTGCTTTTTCGATCACTCCAATTAATCGTGGCATAGACTAGATGTGGGGTTGAACTCATAACTGAAGCGGATTCCAAATGAATCTTTGTTTGGTTTGGATAGACTGATCGAATACCACATCACCAGAAAACTTGTGGCATTCAATTCCTAATCATATTCATTCGATTCCTATATCATTTCATTCGCATTGAGCATTTCATTCGCGCTACGAGTTTTTACACCGAACCATTTGTTGACTTCGCTCAGTTTCAAAAATTTCAGCCACTTAATGCATCGCACAATGGCTCAGAATGGAACTTTATCTGATTGACGATGAGTAAGAAAGGTTTACGTTAGAGATGAATGATGCTTATCGTTAGTGCATCAATGATTACAGTTTGACTTGACCAACGAAAAATATGAAATTTCGTTTGAAAATAAATGAAAAAAGTTCTGCATACGTTAGCCAGTTTCGAGCGATTATAAGTGAGGATACGTTGATAGTGCTGAGGATTGTTCACGATTTGCTCATCAACGGAATCAGCACGATGATGCATGAAACTTGAAACGTTCACAATGCGACCATGGCCAGATGCTCGCAATGAACCGATCAACAAATCAGTCAGTAAAAAGTGTCCTGAACTTATTTTCGAACGTTTATAGGGACAGTATTAACTGTTTGGCATTTTTGCGAACTGACACGAGATTTGATCATCACTGATCACTTTCATGCATCAGTTGATCTCTCTTTGAAGTTGTGCTTAACTCGCAAAATTCCAGGATTCATGTGGACTGTTTGAACTGAACGTTCTTATCAAACTTGAAATGCATCAATGAGCACAGCAATTATTAAGGTGATGCACCGTCACAATCACAGCAAAGCGTCAAACCTAAGTAATTGCACTGCCATGTTGTTTCAAAGCCATCAGAAGTACGTTGAAAAACTGGCAAAGCCATAACACCGGCATTATTGACGAGAATGTCCAAATGGGTTTCATCTGAAAATCTGTAGGGGGCGAACATCTTCTCACTGATTCATGTAACGCATGTGTTTCGAATAAACAAATAGTTAGCTGCATTCAACATTGGAAAATGATCATTCACCTTTGAGAAATGAATCGACGAATTTCCTGATGCTCTCAAACGATGCCAGATCAGCATTTGCAAGAACCAGTCGAGAACGCTCACAGCCACTCTGAAAACATCAGAATATCATCGAAAATATTCTTCTCCAGAGATATCTCTCCGTAATTCATTCGTTTCCAATTTCATTGCCCCTATCGCTTTCAGCAACATGATCTGTAGTCATTCGTGTATCTATTCTCCACGAGAATCAAGACAAATAAGCTATCATCATTCCGAATAATCAATTTCACCTCAGCCAGATTTTCAATTGCCTCAAGTGCCTTTTGTGGATTCCGGCATAGCAGATAGACTTTGGCACCACGAAGATTCAGTAATTTCGCTATTTGTTTGCCAATTCCCGATGATGCACCAGTTACAATCGCTATTTTGCCGTGAGCATCGACCAATTCATTGAACTGCGTTCCTTTTATGTACTTTCTGAAGAAAGTTCACTCGGTCAGTAGCCAGAATCAAGCACATTCATGCATACTTTATGCATCCATAAACCGGAGAGAAAGCCTTTCTGACCATACTGAAGAATATTTCAGTTTCGAGTCAATTTGAGATTGTGCATCAGCTTAATTGCTAAGTTATGCGGTTGTATCTAAATGACATACTCAAATGAGCAATGCAAGCAGTTAAGTGATGCAGTTCAGCCAACTGAGCAAACGTCTCAAACAAGCCGTCCACTAACAATAGGAAATGCCACAAAAATTTTGTTGAATTCTTTAAGACTGCTATTGAAAGCAATATCAACTGTTTGCCCGTTGAAGAGTGAATGCGAACGATAGAGCTGATCAGTAAAAAATAATACACCTCAGAAAGTAACATGCACCAACGAACGCAAATGCCAACAGAAATTGGTTATAAACAGTGGTGAAAATCGCGTTCATCCTCTCAAACCAGCGCACTTTCCTGCAATTCATTCATGTATAATTAGCATTTGCAGTGAAAATATGGTCGAATCGTTGATGAACAAGCATTCATGCCACTCTAGATTGCTAAGCATTCCGTGAACATGAGGCGCGATTCTCTACGATCGGATTAATCATCAAAGTCGAGGCGGGACCACGTTTTTCTCAACGATCAAATAAATGGCGTATTCAAGCAGCAATCGCACGACACTAACGATAAGAGTCACAAAGCGATCTGATAACTGAAATATAATCACTCATTGTCTGATACGAAATGATGACACATTTTCTTTCAGTGCTGGAATATCACATCCAAAATGAATCCGATCCGATGAACTTATCAGTTTTGATGATTAACTGATAGATGATAAATATGATAAGATAGACTGATTCATTTCGACGAGATCACAAAGACGAGAGACAGCACGGAGGAGAGAAGGAGATCATTCAAGAAAACCGGAAAGACGATATTAGAATTAGATGGAACGATGGCGTTGAAAGGAATTGAACGCGAACTAAAATAAGATGACAGGAAATGTATCTCACTGATATGTTGAAAACTCTAAAAACTGGTTGAAATTAGAATGTTACTGATGCAACGGCATTGTTGAGTATATTCTGTTGAGATGAACAACTGAGATGCAAAAATTGATTTGATACGAGTGCTTCAATGAGAGATATTTCGAACGACGTTTATCTATTAACATACCAGAAATATTCTTAACCATTTACATTACACTTAAAAAGCTAACAATTTTATCAGTTCCGATGCTTTGAGCGATTGTCTAAAAATTCTGTTGCGTGGTAAAGTTTTTTGTAGTAAAATTCACGTTCATAAAATATCATTCTTGAATACATTCAAATAAAGTAAGAAGAAAACTCTCGTGTTTCTTCAGTTATTCCTCCACGTACTCATACGTCATTTCTCGATTGTGACTAAGAGCAAAATATTATTCGCTCAAACAATTAGCTCTCTAAAAATTTTCAAATGATAAAGTAACAGAAAACGAATTCGCATGGAATTTTTAGCGAAATAAATGCAGCAACTGATGTTTCATGAGCAATATGGCACTCGATATATAAATGTTCGCATTGCTGAGAGCAGATTGAAGCTGGTAGTAAGGCGTATTTTAGCGAATCGATAAGCGTTCTCGACTGATTGCAAGTGACATCCACGTCACACTGCACTCGCCACTATTCGTAATGATATCATATTAGATGTAACTGCTGAGTCGAATGTGCACATTCTTATTGTATATTCCTCAACTCGTCAATGCTTACAACAACTTTACCTCACTTTGTTTCTTCTCGTTAGACCGAGAGTTCGATTTCTCAAGGTCGACTGTCTATCGGAACCTCTGATGTCGTTGACCGATTTTGCAGTTTTCTTAAACTAGAGTTCATATTCTGCAACTCATATTCATATAAGAGTTGCCCGTTTTTTGAGAAGATCCAATGATATTAGGTTGTTTGAACACAATATATGTGGTGCTCACCATTAATATTTCTGGGATCATCAAGAACAAAGTGGGGATTTTATATGTATAGAGGCATATCCCATGAATTTCAAATGTTTTCTCGGCAATAGGCGTAGTTTTCCTACACCAGAAGTCACGTTCAATACAACCGCTGCAAGAGCTGTTGATTCGTTGCGAAGATCTGACGGTACGAATCGCCTGCACCTATATAGTGGTCACAGTTTATATTAGCAAGGTTGTGAACAACAAAGTGGAAATTATGTCTCATGGAAATGGAATATTTGCTCCGCAATACAGTTTTCTGAAACACGAAGTCATATTCAATGTAATGAATGTGAGAGATATCCAATTTGTTGCATAAATGTGAGGGAACGGGTCACCTGAACAAAATAGATGTGGCGTTGATGTTGAGTTATTGTAGTACACTTGCAAATGGAACACATCCCAAAAGAAGTGAACAATCAGTACTACCTCACGCTTGTTACCTACACGTGAATCAACACAAACGTTCAAATACAATCAATTTTACGACTTCTGCAAGTAATTTCACCGTTCTGTTTTTCACACAGTTGATCGTAGATTGAAAACGCAAGAGATATTTTCTGTAATCTCCGCATGAGTTTTTGCAACGATCAAATATTTCAATGAACGAATAAAACTAAATCTCTTTCCTTAACATGCCTAAGAGCTGTAAAGGAAATCTCTCCCAAATATGTCATGAAAAACTGTTTTGTCAGAAGAGATGCGACGTAAAAAGAGATGAATTTATCATACACGAACTTTTCACAGTAACAAAGTGACTGAGATAAGAACAAAAAACAACACATTCACATATCAAAGAGTTGAGATAACTGCCTGAACAAAGTCGAAAACGGGTAATTCAGTGAATTGCTTCTCTGAATACTGATGGATTAAAAAGCTCAATCAGAAAACTATAAGAAAAAATGAAAGTTGTCATAAAATAGCCGAAAATTTCGACTAAATAGGTGGAATGATGCTTATTATACAGTTCTGCCCAATGAAGAAACTTCACAAACCTCACTTGATTAATGCCTTCAGCGCAAATCGTTAAGTAATTCAATGGAAGAACATTAATCAGTCGAAATGGGATAGACGTACATGATAATATGAAATCAATGCCGACGGAAATAAATACGCGAAAAAATGAAATGAGGGAATATAGGATTAACCTGCACAACGATTACAATATTAAACATCAAAGGACAATATGAATAGATTCGGCTAATAATGAAGCTTCATCGTCCCATTCTGATAATGTCGCCACGAATACGACGCACCACTTGCATATCTTTCGGGAATACTGTGACACGTTTCGCGTGAATTGCAGCGAGATTACAGTCTTCGAACAACATCGTTAAGTACACCTCTGCAGCTTCCTAAAAATAGTTCCGATCATATGACTAAAAACATAGTCATATTCATGAACAACTCAACAAGTGAGCAGTTGATGAACTGACGTCTGACGATGAGCATTATCTAATGATAGTCTTGTATACTACCTGAATACAGTGTTTCGCAACAAATTACTAATATGAGTTTGAAGAAAATTAAGTCTGATATGACATAAAAAACGACAGATTATCAAAAAAGACACAGCTAAGAAAAAAATAAATTGTGTTAATTATTGAGAATCACTAACAATAAGAAAAAAATTAATTGAGTCACTAAGAAAAAATTGAGTGAATACTTCTTCAGTTCGATTCAGAATTTCAAAAAATGAGAGCGACAAACTTGTATTGCTGAGATAGCAGATGCTTGGAATCGCAGATCCTCCATCTTCGGTGCAACCTGTCTGGCAACCTCACGCACCAAACGCATGAACGGTGCGCGTGGTATTAGCAAATCAGTTGTTCTTTGCAATTTACGGATTTGTATAAGAGCTCTCTGACCTGGAAACAACTATTCATTTTTATTTTGGTTTTTCAATGATAAGGATCCTCCCCTGAAACACGATTGTGCTGGGACAAGGACTACTTCTGATTCGGCTATCCATTTCAGTCATCACGTTCGAAAGCTGCACGTTCTTCGCAAACCTCACTTGATATTCAAGTGATGCTTGAAGAGAATACGATTGTGTGTAACGTGATATTGCTTAATTGTGTTGTCGATGACGAACATCACACGATCAGAAGGAGAAATATGAGAAACCTGGCTTGAATCGACGTTTTTTGATCTTTTGCTCAGGTTGTGAAGTTCGTTTTTTCATCAGCGAGTTACGTTTCGCTTCCAGTTTCCTCAGTTTAGAGGGCGCTGGAGCGGACTTTTTCGCCGTTTGTTTGGTGCGAACCATTATGCCTAGAACAGGTCAGGTACAGATTTGGATCAAATACGGAAGGAACTGCATAACAGCGATGAGGCGACGATAACTGCGGCATACTGATGGGTTTTCTCAGCTCATGACAAAAGTTTACTGATGCGGTCACGTGAGCACATGCAAATGACCAACTGGAGTCATACAATGACGCAGTCATGCCGAGCATTTCGTAACGAACGAGGGACGTCTTTAATGTTTAACCGTGGAGAGTTGGTGGCTTCAACTATGAGAAAACTGCAAAGCTGATAAATACATGCAAAAACATCACCACTTGATAGAAAAAACAAAATTGGTGCGACACACTTCCAACAACCACAACCGACGCGCAAACGAACAGATTAGCGGAGCTTTTTCTGTATGCTGCTGACTGATTTGAACAAATCGCACTCTACTGTTTCACCACGAACCCTGCTCTTTCCTCATAGACTCTACTGTCTCTCTCCACATGTACTCATTTCGCGTTGCCATTTATGAACGCTGACCGACAAATGCATCTAGGACAAGTCTAACTGCGACAAAAATCAACATACTGCTCAATGCTGTGGCACGCGCAAATTGTCGGAGTGGCACATTGTCGTAGACCCTTTACTAACGTCCAGCGATTACTCGATCTGAGATGAAGACATTGTGCCACAGCCCGTTCCGCATTTACAACTGATTTCTCGAGTAAAGAGAAGTATTTCAATTGAAATTAATTCAGTTTGGGTAAACAAGCATGCTTGCAGCTAATTTTGATTCACACAACGAGAAATGAACCAAGGCTAAACACTAAGCAACAACTGGGTCTGGTTTGGATTCATATTACGATTATAATCAGTTCACCTGAGGTGAAGAATAGATCAATCGCAAAGTTACACCCACTGAAATGAAACCACATTGAAAGGTCTTGACCTGTTGTGCAGTAGAAGTCAAATGCATCCAAATACCAACTGAGATGAATTCTTGCTGAATGGCATTCACCGTTAGCTTGAATGTGATGATCCTAATGTTACTACCTTCTTGCACAAATGATCAATACAGATACAGATACTATATAATGGAATGAGCCACTCAGCTATGTGAGATGGTTTCAGAAAATCGTTGATATTACTCGTAGTGAGAATAATCGCCTGAGAACATTTATACTTTTCTAAAACCAGAGAATTTAGAAAATCCGATGGAGGGAAGAAACAATCCTGTTGCAGTGCAAACGTGAGGACATTATTAGTTTGAATATGGTGAGCACGATATTACTATCGTCCTGTGTACATTGGTCAATACAGATACAATGTGTTGGAATAAGCCATTGAGCCACGTGAGGTGGCTTCAGAAAACTGCTGATGTTACTTGCAGCAAACAAAATCCCTCGACAACATATACACAGTATATAAACGACGTGTAACTCTTTGAAGCCTATGAAATGCAATGATGTTTTAATTGATATGATTTAAAATTTATTCAGTACGTCAATATCATTCTCACTGAAGCCTATTGCGAATCTCGCGTCTTTCCTCACTCGCAAACCTGCAAATCTCATAAGCCCAGTGACCTCTCGGTTTAGGCATGACCTTGTAAATTCTGTGTGAAACTCTTCCTCAACTATGCAAGTGAGACTTGCTTCTTCGTCAGGAACGTAGTTGTGAACAATTAGGAAAGATCTTTACTACAATCGCTCTTCATAAACTCAAATCATCGAACTTAATCAATTAATATCTAAGAAAATAACCTCCTTCTAAAAACCGCTGAAAACAACCGATTTATTATAGTATCTGCAAAAGTAATCGCTCATTTCCTTGCAATTTTCAAATCAGCGAACCAGATACTGTACAAAATTTTGATACAAAATCTCGCCCACGGCATCCGAGGAGAAACCGAGAAGGTTTTTTCAATGACACACTCTACACAAAGGAAAAAACTGAGCAGAAGTCATAGACGGCAGCTTTTCTGTGCGTACCCCTAACTATCAAACACTGATGGTCATCCAAGCCTTCTGATCTCATCATAAGATTTACCTTCGCTTACACTACACGTCATACTATAAATGCCTATTCGTTATATTGCTTTCCCATCTTATAAGGATTAAATGTCCTAACAAGAAAAATAATGAACACGTTAGAGTCCATGATTCGGAGTTTTTCAAATAATAAACAACAGAAGGTTAATACCACATGTATGCGAAACCCGACTCAAGATTCTAAAACAGCCGCCTAATAGTAATAATTATGCTACATAGTATCGACATTCTGAACCATTCACAAATCCCCTCAATCCCACCATCCGAACAGTTTTGCCATAATAGCAACGCGAACTGCCAACCACAGCACGCGACAAAAGCTACACATGCATGAAATCTACCCATTACAATCCAAAATCATCTTTTGCGCACACAGTGACTTAACGATCTATCCTATCAAGCTAGAACACTTTTCGCTCATATGATCTACAAAAACCACAGTCATGGTCACAGATTCTAAAAGTTCACAGTCCCAGTCACGTTACATGTAACAGATGTTGCCGCAGTCACGCTTCAGTACAACAGTCAAGGAATCGAAGATCCACATTCCAATAGTATGTATCCACAGTCCAACAGCATATCATTAACAAAGCGTCATAACAATCAAAAGAATAGTCAGAATCAGAATGAAACCTAGTCTTACCTGTTGCGAAAGATCTGCCATCCGTTGTCCTCTCAACAATCACATATGACCACCACAAAAAGATGACCTGCCACCATAATTGGGGTTTTTCAAAGGTGACCCGAAATTTAGGTGAACAGGTCATGGAACACGAGTTAAAAAACTTTCATTCAACGATGTGAAAAATACAACAGTGAACAACATAAACGAAGCATCATCCAAATATGACAGATTGGTTTTCCTCTCCATACAATAGCCATCAGCTTTGACACAAGGATTTTCAGGGACTACGCCGCTTAGTTTCTAGTTTTATGAGTGGAGAAATCTATTATTCATACTTTCAATCTGAATATTTGCACGAAATGTTCGAAGTAACTGTCGAATTGAATCTGAATATTTGCATGAAATCAAAGTAATTTCAGTGGCAATAGAAAGAGATGATAATCATTGACAGGTGATAAATATATTGGAAATATATTTATCACCTGTCAATGATATATTTATCATCACCAGTCAATCAGTTGAAGCAAAACGTAAACAAAATATCATCCTAAACAGCACCTAACTCAAACAATTCAATGCCAGTAACCCATCAAACACAACCATAAGTTAACCACATCGCAATCATATTCACAGCACAATATCAAACCGCATCGAGCATACCACAACTTTGAAAATGCACAATATCAAACACACAAACAAATGATGGTGTATTGATCACTGTTGATCAAAAATAAATGATGGTGCATTGATCACTGTTGATCAACGTTCATCATAAAACAATGATGACTACGGAAGTTGATCAGATACATTAGCGGAATGCAATAAGTTAGGTCACATGAACAGTTTAATACCGATAGTCAGTCAAACAAATACCAATTCAACAGATTCTCTAAGATCAAAAACTATCAGTTACAAATCATTTCCGAGCTAACTTGAGATCTTCGAGTTAAGTTTACTCTCAAGTTTGCCAAGTAACATCGAATTTTTTTTGCTTCGGCCGATCCAGCTGGACCTCTTCATTCAGAAAAACATATATTTTTCCTAGCGATTTTGCTATACTGAGGAGATATAGTCATTTTCTCAGATCTATATCAATTAGATAGCGCAGTCGCGCTCAATCATACAAATTGATCACTGTAGAGCAATCAATACGTTCATATAGTAATTGGCGGATTGCGATCTTCGAGCTAACCGTCTTCTCAGGATTGTCCGGAAACATGCGAATTTCATTTCACCGTTCCATCCATCAGAACCTCTAGATTCAGAATATTATAATTTTTACTGATTGTTAGTCAGAATCAGAGTTGTTTACATTAGCAATTTATGGAACAGTGCTTACTTCTCATTTATGGAATAGAGAGGTTATTTCATAGTCAGCCTTCAGCATCTTTGCATATGCACCACTAGAATGTGATCATAACTGAAACCTATCCGATAACCACCTGCATCGATGCGTTCCTTACAATTAGAAACTTAAGGATCTCTCCAGTATCGTTTTCGAAGCCTCAATTACCCTTTCACGAGCACCGTTTTGAACTGAATTGAATTGATTCGCTGCTTTTCTTACAGTATAATAAAAGCGTATCAGTTTAATAAGAGAAAATCCAATCCAAAATCCAAAATCCTGATGTTGAGCGTCAAAAACAACTAAAACACTAGATAGTTGTTTCATAGTGCCGAAAGCTATTAATTGTGAGAGAAGACTGAAATGCTATCAGGAATACGCTTCTATGTTTGATTTGGCTTGAAAGCGTGACGAAAGATTTCAAATCCTTGATCAGAAATGGACACAAACCGTTCGGTGATTACAAACTTAAGTTTCTGTCGGTAATTTTGGTCATAACCGATATCGGTTATTCACCGAGTCGAGGCGTTCTTAAATCAAGCTTCCACTGTCTCTTCATTTCTATCTATTCATGTGTTCAAATATTGTTGAATTTCATTCACTCTCGTATCAATTTTTACTGTCCGATACTTCTGTCCTTTTTATAACACTGTTCGTGTTGCTGAATACCCATCTATTTTCTGATTATAGCAGTAGTCTTATTACGAAACAAAACTTTCGTTTTGTGCAAGTTTACACTACCTTCAAACATTGCTGATCACGGTTAATAAATTCATCCGCAATACGCGAGAGCATGCTCAGCGTACAAAATGGTGATGGCATCGGAACGAAACTTCAGTTCGGTCAGAATCCAACCGAATTCACATTTTAAGATCTCAACATTCGGAATTCCGACCGAAATTTGTCTGTGTTTTTCGACCGAACGACGGTTGAATGCTATCAATATCAATAATACAGCAAAATTCTATCATTCAGTTCGATCAAGGCGATTTGTTGCTACCCGTGTAGCTTCTGCACTTTCAGTTGGTCAAATGTACTTCACATGAATCAGATCAGTTAGAAATGTACTTCTTAGGTACTATATTTTCAATTGCTTATCAACAAATCCAGTTTACCACGAGAACTGCAAATTTTTTAAATTCCGTGCCACTTGGCATCGTAAGAGGTAGGCAACAATTTCGCTATAAATAGAATTTATAACTGATCGTGAATAAGTACTCGCTCGTCTTCATTGTTTTCTCGGCACGTTCAACACCGACAACCTTTCACTAGACGATGGTTTCTGCTAAACAAATCTGCCCACTGTTCCATTCTCTTTTATTATATTCATCGATATGCCCACTTCAAGAACCTACTATCAGAGTGTTGCATTCATTGTGTTCACGTTAATTTTAGCCAGAATTTATCGAGAACATCAGCTTTTTTTGTATTGTTGCGTTTTTTACTTGATAAACAATCCGCCGTCTCCATTCTTATGAGACTCGATAGAAGCAACAACTGGATTCGAGACAAATGCCCGCCGTAGAATTGCCATCACCCACTCCGTCGTTCGCCCATATTTGTGAAGAGAATGAAACACAACAGATTTCCTCGAGCTGACATTATCAAAAAATGGCACAAGTACAGCATAGAAGATGTTCGATTGGATAGCTGATAGCGGTGGTAATGTGAGAGTGCGATGCAACATTTTTGAAAGATTTCTACCTTTCACTATACCATCAACACACCTATAGGCTTCTTCGCATAGTGAGCATTCTGCAGCGAAGACGGTGTTTGAAACTGAACAATCTGGAGCTGGCAATAAATGGTGTTGAGGAAAACGGTGAGCCTGCTTACGACCTTTCGAATTTCGACCAACTTTTCAAGTTATTCAGTCGGAATTCCGAGCGGAATTTGTCGGACTTTTCCGATTGACCATCGGACGGATGCCATCACTAATACAAAGCCATTTATAGTTCGTGCAACCATGCGGTCCTTTTCGTAAATCACTTTGAAACGATGGAAATATTCATTACAAAACAATCAGCAAGCTAAAATATTCAGATCAATTCCTTTGAAATTCCAATGCAATATTCAGAATATCGGAATCCATATATAAATTTCTTTTTCATAATGACAAGGATAACCCAAACAACAGAGTCAACAACAACAACGATAAAATAATACTTTGATACATTGAATATAAGAATTTGCAAACTTACAGAAGACACTTGTAAGATATGTTCAAGAAATATACAAAAGGATATTGTTTATGGATAATGTTAAAATCAATTGAATGAATATTAGCACGGAATCAAACAGATATACACCGAGGACAGATGGAATGAAGCGAAGTGGATAAAGTTTGAAATATTTTTGCAAATACAGAAAAGTGAAATGAATTAAAAAAGTGGATAAAAACAAGTTATTTTCAAAAAAACTTGAATAAGGCATCTAATAGTAAAATGCGAAAGGCATTGAACATGGTGACCAACTAAAATAATTGACTACAATTAATAATTAATAAGAGCTTAGAAATCTGAAGAGAAATAATTAGAATTTGGTTATGTAAATCGTGATGGGAATCATTGTATCAGCAGAAAACCTCTGCAAAACTTTCACAATTCCGTGGAACTGAATACATTGAAGTGAGTGCGCTTAAATGATGGAACAGAGTTCATTACACAAAACAATATTGGTCATCTTAATTCATAGAATCGAATCACTTCATGAAGGATGACTGTCTTATAAAATAAAATTAGTATACGATATACTCAGAACATATTCTGCGAATAATTTCATGACCGTTAACTGCAATTTTTTCTTTTTCGAACAAAATATTCTCGAGTTAATGGATAAATGTCAATTAAACGATTGTTTCCAGAATCGTTAATTAGCTCCATCGTTATTACTTCACGTTTTATTGTGCAACCAATAAAAACTGTGTAGCAATATTTACAATATTTTGGATACGAATAAAAACCATAACAACTGCATCTGATTGGCCAATTTACAGTTATTTACTTTGCACATTTATTTCCTGTAGTAATGGGCGATGCTCAGGTTTCAGTAATATTCGGAATATTTCTGCAACGATTCCTCATTACATTCATTACACACACAGCCAAAGTGTAACAGTGCCAATGCCATTGAACATTTCTCGATTGCACACTTCAGTTACTCTTTTATATCAATTCGTTAAAATGTCCCACATTAAAATAAATATGCTGCACCACATAATGATTTAATATCCAATCGAAATTCAAGAAGCATTTCTCGTTTCATAGGCAGGTGCAGCCTTACAGTTCCGGATATATTTACCGTGATCGATGAGGAATATCGTTTAACTGATGGGACATGGTCGTACGTAATCGATGGTTTCACATCATGAATCATTTGTTATGAGTATTATTCGATGAGAAATTAAAGCCTAACCTGACAGCAAATCGGGATATTCGCATAATGTGGATGACAACTGCGAAATGAAAACTTTAGCATCATTCTTTTTGAAGTACACCTTAATATCCACAACTGCTTTTAAACGCACGCTTTCATTCGGTATACCACTCAACTGAAATTGAAAAAAACAACATTACAGACTACCACCGAATTTCATATGAAGACAGATGCGTTACCAACGTTGCCTCTCATTGCGTTAACTTTCATTTCAAAGGAAATGATGATTCCAAAGATTTTTTCAACGGGCAGGGCAGCGTTCAGCTTCCTAAAGATTCATCCTCTGATGGTTGGAAAGACGTTTGATGTTTCAATGCGAAAATCTTGTTAGGGTTCGTGACGAATCAAAACGATCGCTACAAAACGTTCTGCACCTTTCTGGTGTTCTTCCCGTAAGCGTAATAAAGACAGATCGGAAGAGCAGCAAAAATAATACAATTCCAATGCGTCTCACACGAATACATAATAACATAAAGTGAAGTAAACAAAAAAAGTGAAACTTGCTAAATGTTAACATTTATCAGTGAATATGCGTAAAAATGTAAGAGATGAGTGCAATTCAACAAACGATCAACAACAACCCACCAAAATAGCAATTTTTGCTGCCGGAGTGTGTTGATATTGAGGTGGTATAGAAACACCATGACTCGATTTGGAGGACTGACCTGATGTCGATGCTTCAGCAACAACCTTCTTTGGAGGTCTCGATGAATTCGGCTGAATTACAAAACAATCATATTTTGATGTGACTGATTTTATATAATTTGTAAAATTACTCTATCTTAGCACAAAATGCATCGTGAGAGTGCTTTCTACGAGATTTTTTAAAAGATTTACTATTTCAATCCTCTAATTTCATAGAACCATTTAAATTCCGCGATAAAGTAACCTGTGATATAATTTTTACGTTAGCGTTGACAATGATGAAATGAGTTCTAACGAACCTTGAGTTTAACTGTCTTCCTTGACGTTCCACTAGGTACTTGCTAGTGGAACGTCAAGGAAGACAGTTAAACTCAAGGTTCGTTAGAACTCATTTCATCATTGTCAACGCTAACGTAAAAATTATATCACAGGTTACTTTATCGCGGAATTTAAATGGTTCTATGAAATTAGAGGATTGAAATAGTAAATCTTTTAAAAAATCTCGTAGAAAGCACTCTCACGATGCATTTTGTGCTAAGATAGAGTAATTTTACAAATTATATAAAATCAGTCACATCAAAATATGATTGTTTTGTAATTCAGCCGAATTCATCGAGACCTCCAAAGAAGGTTGTTGCTGAAGCATCGACATCAGGTCAGTCCTCCAAATCGAGTCATGGTGTTTCTATACCACCTCAATATCAACACACTCCGGCAGCAAAAATTGCTATTTTGGTGGGTTGTTGTTGATCGTTTGTTGAATTGCACTCATCTCTTACATTTTTACGCATATTCACTGATAAATGTTAACATTTAGCAAGTTTCACTTTTTTTGTTTACTTCACTTTATGTTATTATGTATTCGTGTGAGACGCATTGGAATTGTATTATTTTTGCTGCTCTTCCGATCTGTCTTTATTACGCTTACGGGAAGAACACCAGAAAGGTGCAGAACGTTTTGTAGCGATCGTTTTGATTCGTCACGAACCCTAACAAGATTTTCGCATTGAAACATCAAACGTCTTTCCAACCATCAGAGGATGAATCTTTAGGAAGCTGAACGCTGCCCTGCCCGTTGAAAAAATCTTTGGAATCATCATTTCCTTTGAAATGAAAGTTAACGCAATGAGAGGCAACGTTGGTAACGCATCTGTCTTCATATGAAATTCGGTGGTAGTCTGTAATGTTGTTTTTTTCAATTTCAGTTGAGTGGTATACCGAATGAAAGCGTGCGTTTAAAAGCAGTTGTGGATATTAAGGTGTACTTCAAAAAGAATGATGCTAAAGTTTTCATTTCGCAGTTGTCATCCACATTATGCGAATATCCCGATTTGCTGTCAGGTTAGGCTTTAATTTCTCATCGAATAATACTCATAACAAATGATTCATGATGTGAAACCATCGATTACGTACGACCATGTCCCATCAGTTAAACGATATTCCTCATCGATCACGGTAAATATATCCGGAACTGTAAGGCTGCACCTGCCTATGAAACGAGAAATGCTTCTTGAATTTCGATTGGATATTAAATCATTATGTGGTGCAGCATATTTATTTTAATGTGGGACATTTTAACGAATTGATATAAAAGAGTAACTGAAGTGTGCAATCGAGAAATGTTCAATGGCATTGGCACTGTTACACTTTGGCTGTGTGTGTAATGAATGTAATGAGGAATCGTTGCAGAAATATTCCGAATATTACTGAAACCTGAGCATCGCCCATTACTACAGGAAATAAATGTGCAAAGTAAATAACTGTAAATTGGCCAATCAGATGCAGTTGTTATGGTTTTTATTCGTATCCAAAATATTGTAAATATTGCTACACAGTTTTTATTGGTTGCACAATAAAACGTGAAGTAATAACGATGGAGCTAATTAACGATTCTGGAAACAATCGTTTAATTGACATTTATCCATTAACTCGAGAATATTTTGTTCGAAAAAGAAAAAATTGCAGTTAACGGTCATGAAATTATTCGCAGAATATGTTCTGAGTATATCGTATACTAATTTTATTTTATAAGACAGTCATCCTTCATGAAGTGATTCGATTCTATGAATTAAGATGACCAATATTGTTTTGTGTAATGAACTCTGTTCCATCATTTAAGCGCACTCACTTCAATGTATTCAGTTCCACGGAATTGTGAAAGTTTTGCAGAGGTTTTCTGCTGATACAATGATTCCCATCACGATTTACATAACCAAATTCTAATTATTTCTCTTCAGATTTCTAAGCTCTTATTAATTATTAATTGTAGTCAATTATTTTAGTTGGTCACCATGTTCAATGCCTTTCGCATTTTACTATTAGATGCCTTATTCAAGTTTTTTTGAAAATAACTTGTTTTTATCCACTTTTTTAATTCATTTCACTTTTCTGTATTTGCAAAAATATTTCAAACTTTATCCACTTCGCTTCATTCCATCTGTCCTCGGTGTATATCTGTTTGATTCCGTGCTAATATTCATTCAATTGATTTTAACATTATCCATAAACAATATCCTTTTGTATATTTCTTGAACATATCTTACAAGTGTCTTCTGTAAGTTTGCAAATTCTTATATTCAATGTATCAAAGTATTATTTTATCGTTGTTGTTGTTGACTCTGTTGTTTGGGTTATCCTTGTCATTATGAAAAAGAAATTTATATATGGATTCCGATATTCTGAATATTGCATTGGAATTTCAAAGGAATTGATCTGAATATTTTAGCTTGCTGATTGTTTTGTAATGAATATTTCCATCGTTTCAAAGTGATTTACGAAAAGGACCGCATGGTTGCACGAACTATAAATGGCTTTGTATTAGTGATGGCATCCGTCCGATGGTCAATCGGAAAAGTCCGACAAATTCCGCTCGGAATTCCGACTGAATAACTTGAAAAGTTGGTCGAAATTCGAAAGGTCGTAAGCAGGCTCACCGTTTTCCTCAACACCATTTATTGCCAGCTCCAGATTGTTCAGTTTCAAACACCGTCTTCGCTGCAGAATGCTCACTATGCGAAGAAGCCTATAGGTGTGTTGATGGTATAGTGAAAGGTAGAAATCTTTCAAAAATGTTGCATCGCACTCTCACATTACCACCGCTATCAGCTATCCAATCGAACATCTTCTATGCTGTACTTGTGCCATTTTCTGATAATGTCAGCTCGAGGAAATCTGTTGTGTTTCATTCTCTTCACAAATATGGGCGAACGACGGAGTGGGTGATGGCAATTCTACGGCGGGCATTTGTCTCGAATCCAGTTGTTGCTTCTATCGAGTCTCATAAGAATGGAGACGGCGGATTGTTTATCAAGTAAAAAACGCAACAATACAAAAAAAGCTGATGTTCTCGATAAATTCTGGCTAAAATTAACGTGAACACAATGAATGCAACACTCTGATAGTAGGTTCTTGAAGTGGGCATATCGATGAATATAATAAAAGAGAATGGAACAGTGGGCAGATTTGTTTAGCAGAAAAGATCGTCTAGTGAAAGGTTGTCGGTGTTGAACGTGCCGAGAAAACAATGAAGACGAGCGAGTACTTATTCACGATCAGTTATAAATTCTATTTATAGCGAAATTGTTGCCTACCTCTTACGATGCCAAGTGGCACGGAATTTAAAAAATTTGCAGTTCTCGTGGTAAACTGGATTTGTTGATAAGCAATTGAAAATATAGTACCTAAGAAGTACATTTTTAACTGATCTGATTCATGTGAAGTACATTTGACCAACTGAAAGTGCAAAAGCTACACCGGTAGCAACAAATCGCCTTGATCGAACTGAATGATAGAATTTTGCTGTATTATTGATATTGATAGCATTCAACCGTCGTTCGGTCGAAAAACACAGACAAATTTCGGTCGGAATTCCGAATGTTGAGATCTTAAAATGTGAATTCGGTTGGATTCTGACCGAACTGAAGTTTCGTTCCGATGCCATCACCATTTTGTACGCTGAGCATGCTCTCGCGTATTGCGGATGAATTTATTAACCGTGATCAGCAATGTTTGAAGGTAGTGTAAACTTGCACAAAACGAAAGTTTTGTTTCGTAATAAGACTACTGCTATAATCAGAAAATAGATGGGTATTCAGCAACACGAACAGTGTTATAAAAAGGACAGAAGTATCGGACAGTAAAAATTGATACGAGAGTGAATGAAATTCAACAATATTTGAACACATGAATAGATAGAAATGAAGAGACAGTGGAAGCTTGATTTAAGAACGCCTCGACTCGGTGAATAACCGATATCGGTTATGACCAAAATTACCGACAGAAACTTAAGTTTGTAATCACCGAACGGTTTGTGTCCATTTCTGATCAAGGATTTGAAATCTTTCGTCACGCTTTCAAGCCAAATCAAACATAGAAGCGTATTCCTGATAGCATTTCAGTCTTCTCTCACAATTAATAGCTTTCGGCACTATGAAACAACTATCTAGTGTTTTAGTTGTTTTTGACGCTCAACATCAGGATTTTGGATTTTGGATTGGATTTTCTCTTATTAAACTGATACGCTTTTATTATACTGTAAGAAAAGCAGCGAATCAATTCAATTCAGTTCAAAACGGTGCTCGTGAAAGGGTAATTGAGGCTTCGAAAACGATACTGGAGAGATCCTTAAGTTTCTAATTGTAAGGAACGCATCGATGCAGGTGGTTATCGGATAGGTTTCAGTTATGATCACATTCTAGTGGTGCATATGCAAAGATGCTGAAGGCTGACTATGAAATAACCTCTCTATTCCATAAATGAGAAGTAAGCACTGTTCCATAAATTGCTAATGTAAACAACTCTGATTCTGACTAACAATCAGTAAAAATTATAATATTCTGAATCTAGAGGTTCTGATGGATGGAACGGTGAAATGAAATTCGCATGTTTCCGGACAATCCTGAGAAGACGGTTAGCTCGAAGATCGCAATCCGCCAATTACTATATGAACGTATTGATTGCTCTACAGTGATCAATTTGTATGATTGAGCGCGACTGCGCTATCTAATTGATATAGATCTGAGAAAATGACTATATCTCCTCAGTATAGCAAAATCGCTAGGAAAAATATATGTTTTTCTGAATGAAGAGGTCCAGCTGGATCGGCCGAAGCAAAAAAAATTCGATGTTACTTGGCAAACTTGAGAGTAAACTTAACTCGAAGATCTCAAGTTAGCTCGGAAATGATTTGTAACTGATAGTTTTTGATCTTAGAGAATCTGTTGAATTGGTATTTGTTTGACTGACTATCGGTATTAAACTGTTCATGTGACCTAACTTATTGCATTCCGCTAATGTATCTGATCACCTTCCGTAGTCATCATTGTTTTATGATGAACGTTGATCAACAGTGATCAATGCACCATCATTTGTTTGTGTGTTTGATATTGTGCATTTTCAAAGTTGTGGTATGCTCGATGCGGTTTGATATTGTGCTGTGAATATGATTGCGATGTGGTTAACTTATGGTTGTGTTTGATGGGTTACTGGCATTGAATTGTTTGAGTTAGGTGCTGTTTAGGATGATATTTTGTTTACGTTTTGCTTCAACTGATTGACTGGTGATGATAAATATATCATTGACAGGTGATAAATATATTTCCAATATATTTATCACCTGTCAATGATTATCATCTCTTTCTATTGCCACTGAAATTACTTTGATTTCATGCAAATATTCAGATTCAATTCGACAGTTACTTCGAACATTTCGTGCAAATATTCAGATTGAAAGTATGAATAATAGATTTCTCCACTCATAAAACTAGAAACTAAGCGGCGTAGTCCCTGAAAATCCTTGTGTCAAAGCTGATGGCTATTGTATGGAGAGGAAAACCAATCTGTCATATTTGGATGATGCTTCGTTTATGTTGTTCACTGTTGTATTTTTCACATCGTTGAATGAAAGTTTTTTAACTCGTGTTCCATGACCTGTTCACCTAAATTTCGGGTCACCTTTGAAAAACCCCAATTATGGTGGCAGGTCATCTTTTTGTGGTGGTCATATGTGATTGTTGAGAGGACAACGGATGGCAGATCTTTCGCAACAGGTAAGACTAGGTTTCATTCTGATTCTGACTATTCTTTTGATTGTTATGACGCTTTGTTAATGATATGCTGTTGGACTGTGGATACATACTATTGGAATGTGGATCTTCGATTCCTTGACTGTTGTACTGAAGCGTGACTGCGGCAACATCTGTTACATGTA
The DNA here is from genome assembly GCA_035041965.1 of Anisakis pegreffii. Classification (NCBI taxonomy): domain Eukaryota; kingdom Metazoa; phylum Nematoda; class Chromadorea; order Rhabditida; family Anisakidae; genus Anisakis; species Anisakis pegreffii. The sequence goes on from JAPYMA010000400.1 coordinate 122,971, forward strand.
ACGTGACTGGGACTGTGAACTTTTAGAATCTGTGACCATGACTGTGGTTTTTGTAGATCATATGAGCGAAAAGTGTTCTAGCTTGATAGGATAGATCGTTAAGTCACTGTGTGCGCAAAAGATGATTTTGGATTGTAATGGGTAGATTTCATGCATGTGTAGCTTTTGTCGCGTGCTGTGGTTGGCAGTTCGCGTTGCTATTATGGCAAAACTGTTCGGATGGTGGGATTGAGGGGATTTGTGAATGGTTCAGAATGTCGATACTATGTAGCATAATTATTACTATTAGGCGGCTGTTTTAGAATCTTGAGTCGGGTTTCGCATACATGTGGTATTAACCTTCTGTTGTTTATTATTTGAAAAACTCCGAATCATGGACTCTAACGTGTTCATTATTTTTCTTGTTAGGACATTTAATCCTTATAAGATGGGAAAGCAATATAACGAATAGGCATTTATAGTATGACGTGTAGTGTAAGCGAAGGTAAATCTTATGATGAGATCAGAAGGCTTGGATGACCATCAGTGTTTGATAGTTAGGGGTACGCACAGAAAAGCTGCCGTCTATGACTTCTGCTCAGTTTTTTCCTTTGTGTAGAGTGTGTCATTGAAAAAACCTTCTCGGTTTCTCCTCGGATGCCGTGGGCGAGATTTTGTATCAAAATTTTGTACAGTATCTGGTTCGCTGATTTGAAAATTGCAAGGAAATGAGCGATTACTTTTGCAGATACTATAATAAATCGGTTGTTTTCAGCGGTTTTTAGAAGGAGGTTATTTTCTTAGATATTAATTGATTAAGTTCGATGATTTGAGTTTATGAAGAGCGATTGTAGTAAAGATCTTTCCTAATTGTTCACAACTACGTTCCTGACGAAGAAGCAAGTCTCACTTGCATAGTTGAGGAAGAGTTTCACACAGAATTTACAAGGTCATGCCTAAACCGAGAGGTCACTGGGCTTATGAGATTTGCAGGTTTGCGAGTGAGGAAAGACGCGAGATTCGCAATAGGCTTCAGTGAGAATGATATTGACGTACTGAATAAATTTTAAATCATATCAATTAAAACATCATTGCATTTCATAGGCTTCAAAGAGTTACACGTCGTTTATATACTGTGTATATGTTGTCGAGGGATTTTGTTTGCTGCAAGTAACATCAGCAGTTTTCTGAAGCCACCTCACGTGGCTCAATGGCTTATTCCAACACATTGTATCTGTATTGACCAATGTACACAGGACGATAGTAATATCGTGCTCACCATATTCAAACTAATAATGTCCTCACGTTTGCACTGCAACAGGATTGTTTCTTCCCTCCATCGGATTTTCTAAATTCTCTGGTTTTAGAAAAGTATAAATGTTCTCAGGCGATTATTCTCACTACGAGTAATATCAACGATTTTCTGAAACCATCTCACATAGCTGAGTGGCTCATTCCATTATATAGTATCTGTATCTGTATTGATCATTTGTGCAAGAAGGTAGTAACATTAGGATCATCACATTCAAGCTAACGGTGAATGCCATTCAGCAAGAATTCATCTCAGTTGGTATTTGGATGCATTTGACTTCTACTGCACAACAGGTCAAGACCTTTCAATGTGGTTTCATTTCAGTGGGTGTAACTTTGCGATTGATCTATTCTTCACCTCAGGTGAACTGATTATAATCGTAATATGAATCCAAACCAGACCCAGTTGTTGCTTAGTGTTTAGCCTTGGTTCATTTCTCGTTGTGTGAATCAAAATTAGCTGCAAGCATGCTTGTTTACCCAAACTGAATTAATTTCAATTGAAATACTTCTCTTTACTCGAGAAATCAGTTGTAAATGCGGAACGGGCTGTGGCACAATGTCTTCATCTCAGATCGAGTAATCGCTGGACGTTAGTAAAGGGTCTACGACAATGTGCCACTCCGACAATTTGCGCGTGCCACAGCATTGAGCAGTATGTTGATTTTTGTCGCAGTTAGACTTGTCCTAGATGCATTTGTCGGTCAGCGTTCATAAATGGCAACGCGAAATGAGTACATGTGGAGAGAGACAGTAGAGTCTATGAGGAAAGAGCAGGGTTCGTGGTGAAACAGTAGAGTGCGATTTGTTCAAATCAGTCAGCAGCATACAGAAAAAGCTCCGCTAATCTGTTCGTTTGCGCGTCGGTTGTGGTTGTTGGAAGTGTGTCGCACCAATTTTGTTTTTTCTATCAAGTGGTGATGTTTTTGCATGTATTTATCAGCTTTGCAGTTTTCTCATAGTTGAAGCCACCAACTCTCCACGGTTAAACATTAAAGACGTCCCTCGTTCGTTACGAAATGCTCGGCATGACTGCGTCATTGTATGACTCCAGTTGGTCATTTGCATGTGCTCACGTGACCGCATCAGTAAACAGCAATACGTAA